>JAOVVB010197212.1:0-10946 GCA_028570985.1 Heterobranchus longifilis
TTTTTAAAGGTAAAATGCAGGTTAATTTGTTTTATTTTTACTTTATATTTTGTGTTAATTATTTTTATGTATTTATTTTTTGGGCTGTAGAACGAATAATTTGAGTTTCCCATTATTTCCTATGAGAAAATTAAATTTGGTTTATGAGTGTTTTGGAATACGAGCCTGTTTCCGGAACAAATTATGCTCGTAATCCGAGGTTCTACTGTACATACTTACATGGTATATGGACATCGGAGCAACTGGTGTCTATACATACACTATCCAGACACTTTTGCAGCTCAGAAACTCCGTAAACAACATAACTCATAAACAAGAGGATGAGCTGTGGGAAAAGGTGCGCGACCTCGGCTTGCTGCGGGGATCAGGCCTCCAGCCCTATATGTTGCCTGATGGCGGTGGCCGGAGGAGGGGACATGGAAAGCAGTGTGCGAGGAATCAGAAGTATGGCAAGCGGGCAAGAGTCTGTGCTAGGCTAGAAACAAACCCTAGCCAGACGGCTCTCCCGTCAATCATTCTATCTAAAGTCTGATCCCTGTACAATAAACTGGACTACATCTGACTCCATTAGACTACACGGCGTGAGTTCAGAGACTGTTGGGTCTTTGTTTACATGGAAACATGGCTTAGCAACAGAGATTCAGATGCTGCCATTCAGCTTGACGGGCTAGCCTCATTTGCAGCTCTGTGTGTTAAGACTTGCAGCGGTCGCTTGTGTGTTTACATCAACACGGAATGGTGTAAGAACTCTGTGCTAGTTTCTAGCTATTGCTTATCGCTGGGGGATTTTGTGACTGTTGTAGACCTATTTATTCTCCCCGGGAATTCACCACTGTTTTAATTATCGGAGTGCCCCCTAGCGCCAATGCTAAGGCCATGCTATGTGATCTGTATAGCATGATCAGTGAACGGCAAAACCTGGATGGACCGTTTATTGTCGCTGGAGATTTCAAACTTGCAAATCTCCATCAGTGCATCCTAAATTCCATCAGTATGGGGAAAACATGCTGGATCTTGTTTACACAAACATCCCCAATGCATATTGGGCAGTGCCCCGCCCCACCTTGGCTACTCAGACCAAATCTCTGCTATGCTAATTCCAGCATACAGACCACTAGTCAGGCGTTCATAACCGGGTCTCTGTAACTGGATCCGGGACCTTCTAACCAGAAGACATCTGTCAGTACAGATCGGGGACAGCACCACTGCACCACCACAACTAGCACTGCTGCCCCCCCAGGGCTGTGTGCTTAGTCCCCTGCTGTTCACACTGCTGATTCACGATTGTGTAGTGACACACAGCTCCAATCACATCACAGTTGCTGATTGCACGGCCGTGGTGGGTCTTATCAGCAAGAATGACAAGTCAGCGTACAGAGAGGAAGTAAAGAGGCTAATGGACTGGTGTAAAGACAACAACCTGTCTCTGAACGTCAATAAGACAAAAGAGATGGTTGTTGATGCTTTAGGAGGACACGGAGTGACCACTCTCTACTGATACATCACCGACTTCTCTATGGAGATTGTCAACAGAACCAAATTGCTTGGTGTCCACCTGGAGGAGTACCTCATCTGGTCCCTCAATGCCAGCTCTCTGTCCAACAGCATCTTTACTTCCTAAGAAGGCTGAGGAAGGCACAACTTCCTCCACAGATTCTTAAAATCTTCTATAGAGGGACTATTGAGGGCATCCTGGGCAGCGGCATTACTGTCTGGTTTGGAAATTGTGCTATCCCAGACCGCAAGACACTACATCAGATAGTGAGGACAGGTCTTTCTTTCCTCTATCACAGACATCTACACCACACACTGCATCCGCAAAGCCACCAGCATTGTGGCTGATCGAACACACCAATCAATTAATAAAATTTTGTTTGTATAGCTCTTTTAACAATTGCCATTGTCGCAAAGCAGCAGGCCATCAAATCCAGGCCATCAAATCCAGACTGTGCAACAGCTTCTACTCACATGCCATTCAACAAGAAAGGACTTGACTGACACACACACACACACACACACACACACACACACACCCACACAGATAAACATTCACCTGTACTGGGTAAAAATGGGACTGTACTGATAAACACACACGCGCATACATACTGACCTACAACTATTCAGCAAATTTCAACACCAATCTGAAATTGTTTTTTTTTTTGCACAATGTTTATATTAATTAGTTAGTTATTAATATTATTAATAGCTGGACTCTTTCCTGTCTCTGCTGCTAAGAAATGCAAGACATACTGCTGCCATCCTTTTACAGTTTTACAGTTTTTTTTTTTTATCAATTATTTCACCTCAAATCACAATATATCACAGTATACAGCATTATGTCTTTTGTTGTGTATGAGTGAACTAACAGTGGAGAAGCTGACAGAGTGGACAAATCCAGAGAATATAGAAAGATGGACTGATATTTTCGTCCATCTGCCAAAATTTAAGCTGGAAGAGCAGTACAGTACTCTTTAATGGATATCCTGAGTAAGATGGGCATGATCTCTTTGTTCCAGGTGGGTGCTTCAGATCTGACAGGCATGAGCAGCCCAAAAAGACCTTGTTGTGCCATCGGTGACCCACAAAGCTTTTGTCGAGGTTAATGAGAAAGGCACAGAGGCAGCAACAACCACAATTGTAGTGTTTCCAAAGTGCTGGAGACCAATGAAGCACTTTATGGCAGACCATCCCTTCCTGTTCTTCATTAGTCACAACCATACTAAAATTATTCTCTTTGTTAAGAAGTTCAGAGACCCACAGTAGAGATCTACTGTACAAACCATAAAAGCAATGCTTGTTTGGAAGTGTTTATCAATAAAAATTAACACTATGCACAAAAAATTGCTAAATGTATTTGAAATGCAAAAAGTACTTAAGAAAAATTCTAAGGAAAATATGAGTATTTAACCATAAAAAAAACATTAATCTATCTTCATCCAGAATCTGGAATGCATTCTGAATGGGATTTCAGTTCATTGCAGGCCTCTCAAGACTGAATCAACACAGTGAAATAAATACAGTATGCATCCATAGATTTATTCATTTTGTTTCATGAAGTATGTCCAAGAAGCAAGAAAAATGACAATCCCTAGATTGTGTATGATCACTAACTCTTGTACTACAGTCCTGCTCACCATTATTAGCAACCCTGGTTAAGATGTGTTCTTAGTCTTTTTTTTTTTTATTTATTTAAACAATATAGAACCCCAATGAAGCATAAAAAAGAGAAAAATCCAACCTTTAATTAAAGTACAATTATTTAGTGGGAAAAAAAATCTCACATTAGGATGTTGTTGTTTTTTTACATGAAATCATGTGTGCCACAATTATTGGCACCCCAATGTTAATACTTCGAACAACCCCAAGACAGCACTTAATCTCCTCCTATAACATTTCACAAGATTGGAAAATACAGATAGAGACCAGTCCTCTTTGGAAAATTTCTCTAGATCATCAAGAGTCCTGGGTCCTCTTTCCTGAGAGCTCTTATGCTCTCTCCTAGCTCACCCCACAGATTTTAAAGGGTTGAGGTCTGGGGACTGAGATGGCCATGAAAAGAGCTTGATTTTGTGTCTACTGAACCATTTTTGTGTAGATTTCGCCACATGTTTTGGGTCATCCTGCTGAAAGACCCAATGACGACCCATCTTTAGCTTTCTGAGAAAGGCCATCAGCTTTTGATTAAAAATGTCCCAGTATTTCAAAGAGTTCATGATGCCATACACCTTACAAGGTTGCCAGGGGCTTTGGAAGAGAAACAGGCCCACAGCATCACAGATCCTCCACCATACTTCACAGTGGGTATGAGGTGCTTTTCCACATGCTCATCTTTTGTTTTACGCCAGACACAGACAGTGCTTGTTGCCAAAAAGCTCTATCTCAGTCTCATCTGACCACAGCACATGGTCGAAGGTTAAACTCCCAGCAAACTCCAGGGCCCGTATTCACAAAGCTTCTTAAACCTAAAAGTTTCTCCTAGTGACGAAATTCTAAGAAAATTATATAAGAATTATGGCATTTTCTTAAAATTTGCCCTTAAATTTATGTCTAAATCTTAGTAAAGATAAAAATGATTCACGAAACATCTTAGACCTAAAAAGGTAAAAATTGTTAAGAGTAGAGAGGAGGACTTTTAAGAGGCTTAAGAGTTTCTATAGCTGAGGACAAAATGGTGGAAAGAAGAAATATTCTCCAAACACTGACCGTAAAAGTAAGCACTGCTCTTCTGTCCAATCTGGTTTTCTTGTTGTTTTACTTCCTTCCATTCTTTTCATTTGGATTGTTGCCTACATACCATCCAAAAGTGCTACTTAAACAGACTGTCCTGCAATCATGTAAATTGGTAAAAGCTGAGCCATTTTGCTCCCGTCAATCTGAAATGGATTACAAGTAATAAAATCAGTATCGTAAATAAATGTAAGAACTTAAATATGGTCCTTACTGCATGGAAATGGGTTGCTTCAAAAGTCGACACATTTTCAACATTTGGCTGTTTTAATTATCTTTAGGATATTTCGCCTATAACAGAAACTTTGCATCAAGTAGCCTGTTCTCATGATTATACAATTTCTTTATATACAAACATTATATTTTTCACTGTCTATTCTATTATCATATATTCTATTTTCACAAAGGGCGCATTTTAAGACCTTTGCAGATACACACCTCCTCACTAAGATCAAGGTTTTTGTACTTTCCTTACTCCGAGTTGCTCTGAGAAGTTTCCTAAACCACTTTTAGTCTAGAACTTTTTAAGCTAAGATAGGAGCTCTCTGGGAGAATTCTAAGAAGCTTCGTGAATACGGGCCCTGGAGGAGCTCTTCAGGTCCATCTTATAGACTTCTTTATGTCCATCTTTTGAGTTGGGAGTTATTCATTCTTCTTATAGTTCTAGATAGATAGAGAGAGAGAGAGGGGGGGGGTACTTTATCATTTCTAAAGAGAAATTAGATAGTTGTTACAGGAGCCAGTTTACAAATGGAAAAGGAAAGAAAATACGCAAGGAAGGTTATAGGTTAAGACTAGAATTTAATTTACAGACAGAAAAAGGAATTTATAAAGAGAAAGCATCTCCATAGCTTTATACAGTATGTACTAAATGCTCTGTCACACTGTATGTTAGTGCAGGCAGGTAGGCAATCTAGGAAACTGTACATTAATCTGCATTTATGATGAGATGATAGCAGGTCTGAATCTTAACAAAAATTAACATAATACTCACTCTATGTGCATCATAGACTGGCCAGTTAAAAACACACATTTTGGATTTAAATACACAAATAAGAGGCTTTTCCCAGTTAATTACTGCAATGATGAATGTGTTGCAGCTGGCAGCAATTCTTACAACCCTAACTAATCTTATTGAGGAGCTTCTCATTTATAAAATACTACTGTATGTGAGACAACGTGGTCATCAAGAATAAAAATCAGATGGTTGATAAATAAATGTAATAACCAGGGCTTGATTTGAGGGGGCATGCGGGGGGATGGCGTCCCCGCCAGTTGAGAAAAATGACAAAAACCATCCATTTTGTAAAATCACCACCCCTTTACTATCCCCCTTTATAATGCTGTATATTATGTCAAATTTGCCATGGAAATTAAATATTAAAACTCTCTATGTTTGATCATCTACGAACTATAAATAACAGTGATTAGCCAATCAGAATACAATATTTTAATGCGCTGCTCACGCATTTTCCGCGCCGTTGGCATTGTCGCAATGGCCAAGACAACAGTTCAAGCACAGCTTCTGACATATTTTAAAAAGAAGAGAACCGAAGGTATGATACATACACACAAATCCTCTCAGCGGAGACGTGATGAAAGCTAAGGATTCAGTTTAACATGTTTTTTCATTAGGCTTTGTGGCTTCACCTACATGCTTGTGTACAAAAATAGGGTAAAAAATGTATTTTTAAATGCCGTAATAGTCATTTGATGATGTGTGTGTGTGTGTGTGTGTGTGTGAGAGAGAGAGAGAGAGAGAGAGAGAAAGACTGGTGCGTACTCATACAAAACTACAGTACTATTAATTTAAATGATTTAATTACTAATGTTTACGTAGATTTTTATTCTACTCTTATAATCCTCCCCAGATGAAAGCCGTGAAAAGGATCAAATTATAGTTTTGACAATTGAGTAGATAGTAAAATAAAAAAACTGAATTTGAAAAAAACTGAAACTGATCATACAATTTCTTTATATACAAACATTATGATTATGATTATGATACTGTTTATTCTATTATTGTATGTTCTATTTTCACAAGGAGCACATTTTAAGACCTTTACAGATTTTTTTATTAACCAATCACAGTCCTTGAACTGCTGCATCATCCCTAGCAACGGGGTCGACCACACCCCTCACTAAGATAAAGGGTTTTGTACTTTCCTTACTCAGAGTTGCTCTGAGAAGTTTCCTAAATCACTTTTAGGCTAGGACTCCCAGCTAGGACTTTTTAAGCTGGAATAGGAGCTCTCTGAGAGAATTCCAAGAAGCTTTGTGAATACGGGCCCTGGAGGAGTTCTTCAGAAGCCAGTTTACAAATTGAAAAAACTGAAAAAAAGAAAGTATGCAAGGAGGGTTATAAGGTTAATAAAATTTATGTTCAGACAAAAATAATTTATAAAGAAAATGCATCTGTGTACCGTAGCTGTATACAATATGTACTAAATGTCACACTGCGTGTGCAGTCAGGTAGATAATCTAAGAAACTGTACATGAAGTGGGGTGTAATAGGTTTGTTAAGAACCGATTTTACACGTTTTTACAGCAGCTAGCAAGCGATACTGGTCAGCTGTTTTACGACGGAGGAAAGAAACTGTTCCTATGTCTAGTAGTTTTGGTAAACAGTGTTCTGTACTGCCTTCCAGAAAGGAGAAGTTAAAAAGGGGTGTGTCCAGGGTGTGAGGAATCCGTTTATTAGCCTGTTTGCTGGTTCTTGTGGAGTACAAGTTGTGGAGGGTGGGCAGGAGAGGACCAGTGAATTTTCTTTTTGCTGTTCTTATAGTTTGCTGTAGTCTGCACCTGTCCTGTTTAGTGACTGGTCCATAAAAGACTGTGATATATTGCAGTGTAGAACCGGATCAACACTCCAGTGCTGGACCATATGTCCTTAGTTGCTGCAGAAAATAGGATGTAAGCTGGGACTTTTTTATAGATTGAGTTTACTTCAGGTCTTGGGAACTGGAAGTCCTCACAAACATGAAGGTTTCTGCAGGTGACACAGGGCTTTTGTATATTGTTAGGTTTCAAAAGCTTAAAATTATTGCCTTGTAACAAGTAAAGGAAACAACTAAGGAGGCTGCTGAAATGAGTGTGACCGGAGATCACTTAAATGCTTAGTGAAGTTACGTCATAAAAAAATCAAGGCGGGAAGCACATGAAGGGCAAGCCTCTGGAGGCAACGTTATGATCTGGGGTTGCTTCAGTCGGCCAGGTTGTGGCTCGGCAACGTTATGTGGCAATAAAATGAAGTCCGCTGACGTCCTGAATGTACTGAATCACCACATCTAGGGTGTTTTTTCTTTCCTGATGGCACAGGTCTATCCCAGGATGATGATGATGATGATGATGATGATGATAAGATTCATCTGGCTGAAAGGGTGATTCTGGGAGCATGGGAATCATTTTCACACACAAATTGGTTCCCACATGTTCGACTCTCCCGACATCGATGAAAGATCCCAGCCAAAACGAATGCAACTCTGAAATTGTACATTCAAATACATCCATGAGGTATAAGCAAGTTTGGCTAGTCATAGAAAAAAATGTACATGACCATTTGTATATTAATGTTGTCAGAGGGCAAGACTTTCTTGACAGAGTCACTGTAAAGTGTAATAGCCTTTAGATACCCGAATGTTCTCATATGAGGAAATAACAATTTCTACATTGTCTACAGTGTATGTCCTAGTAAGGATATAGTCTATTATTATTCTTCCCGAACTTCTTCCTATTTGAAGACATTGATTAAGTTCATACTTATCATGTGATAATAAACAAAAACAGTTAGAAAAAGTTATTACAATGCACACAACAATGGAGTTCGGGTCTTATTAGGATAGCAGTCGGCAGGAAAGTGGAGCGCTCTTTGTGGAGGAGATCTTACTTACAGTAATTGTTTCTTTGTTTGACCAGTAGGCCCTGAAGGCATATTTTAAGATGTAAAAAAATATATGCAACATCCATATCTCTACAACCAGCACCAAGGGCTCTAGAGAAGTCCCCACGACTAGTCTTCCTGATCAGTTTGATTAGTTTTCTGGTGTCATTGGTTCTGATAGTGACATAGAATATCATCCAAGAATATTGCAGGGGTCACAATAGCCTGGAAAATGACATACAACATCTTGCTGCAATCCATGGGAAACAGGCTCAGGTCCACTGGCTCTGCTCTGGTTTCCCTCTATGTGATCCCCTTTAGCCTTGAAACCTGTTATAGTCCTTATACTGTACCACACCACACAAATCTTCACTGTTTCCCTGTAACATATTTGTTCTCCCTCAGTCTCTTTTTCAGTTCCCTCTGCATCCGCTTCAGTAGGTCGCTATCCCCATCCCTGAAGGCTCCTTCAGATCTCTGGCAATCCATGCTTGTTGTTGGGAAAACATTGCACCATCCTAGTAGGGATGATTCTGTCTACACAGACATTAATGTTCTTCCGTATGCACTATCATGGAGTCCATGTTATCTCCATGGGGCTTACTTACAAAGTACATTCCAGTTTCCTGAGTCTTCTGGCTTTGAAAGCATTCGGCGGTTATGTTTGTAGTCTTAACAGTGATGGAGTGAATGACATTGCATGTGCTGTTGGCAGCCATGGTTGGTGGAATATAGCAGATGTAAACTCTCTAGGCAGATAATGAGGATGCAGACTTTTGGCTAACAGGTCAATACACTCTTGGACCATTGACCAAGGCTGTAAACCCTCTCTGCTCCAGGGGTGCCATACGAAGGCTGACTCAGCTTCCCATGAAGACAAGTTTCATTGTGCTGTACTTAATATGTGACTTTGCCAATTGGCTTTGCCAATCAGCTCTCTGTTTTGCCTGTGACAAATATAGGTTTCTTTTTTTATCATTACTATTAAAATAGCTCAAGGATTCTTCTAAAACTGCTAGAGTTTTCTTGTACATCAGGAAGTTTTGCCTGTTTTTATATTGCACTAGAGATCTGTGATCAGTAGGTTCTTCTTACAGTTCGAGAGCCCTTAATTTTTTTTCTTATAGCTCGAGAGTTCTTTAGGTCTTCAATTTGTTCTTGTAGGTCTAGAATTTTTTTTCCCCAATTATTGCCCATAATTTTTTTCCACCTATCACTGGTCCGTTCCCCCATCAAGGCTACTACTACCAGCCAGGGAGGGCCGAAGACTCTCTCGTGTTTCCTCTGAACCAGGTGACTTCTGCCAGCCACATGTTTTTTTAACCTGCTTGCTCTTGTAACAATGGTGTAACACACTCTAAGGACAGCACTATTGGCTCCTCCTGTTTGCAAGAGCTCACGGACTGGCTCTGTGACGTGACTGGCTTTGCCAATCAGCTCTCTCCAGGCCTCCAGCTGCGAGAGGTTACAGCATCACCCGGGAATCAAACTTGTTTTTTTTTAGCTCAAGAGTTATTTATTGTAGGTTCTTCTTATAACCTTGGAGCTCTGTCAGGTTTTTCTTATAGCTCTAGAGTTCTTTATGTCCTACTTTTAGCACTAGAGTTTTGTAGTTCTTCAGATTCTTCTTATTGTTCTAGAGCATTGTCTGTTTGTTCTTATATCTCTGGAGTTTTGTAGGGGCTTCTTCTCGCTTACAAGTTACAAGCCCTTTAGGTTCATCTGGTACCTCTAAAGCTTTGTATTCTTTCAGGGTCAGGTCTGTCAGCTTTTCTTATAGCTCTAGATCCTTCTTCTAGCAATTGAGTTTTTTAATTCTTCAGTTGTCTTCTTAGATTTGTCTAATACCTTTAAAGCTTTTTATTGTTTCAGACCCACAGTTCTGTAAGTCCTTTTAGCACTGCAAGTCCTTCTTTGTAGTTCTTCACCTCTTTGTTTCTTTAGGTCCTTCTGAAAGCTCTAGATTTATGTCAGCCTTCAAGTTTTCCAGGTTCTTCTTGTAGTTCTTCTAGAGTTCTGTAAGTTGGTTCTTTTGTATTTTTCATAGTTCCATAGTTCTACAAAGTCTTTTATGATGCTAAAATGTTGTTCTAAGAGTCCCTAAGTGGTACAAGAGAAAAGCGTTCACTTCACCCATAGGAGATCCCCAGGCCGTCACAGCAGAACTGTGCAAACCTGGGCAACTATGAGCTCATGTATGTGGAAGAGGGCAGATTGTTCTTTCCTCTGAGTGTTGTGATGTCATTACACTGTGATGGAAAAGCATGTTAGTCTTTACCCGCTATCCTTCACCCAGGACTACTGATCGGACGGTCCCAGGTTCAAACCCAGCAACACCAAGTTAACACTGTTGGTCCTTGAGCAAGGCCCTTAACCCTTAACTGCTAAAACGTCACTCTGGATGAGATTGTCTGCCAATGTCGTAACTGTAAACGCGTACTTGTCTTAGACTTCTGTAGTTCTGTATGTTCCTCTGTGATCTGAGGACGTGGTCAGTAGCAGTGAGTGATGCACGCACAGATCCTGTTACAGAGAATTCTGATAGTCAACTCCCTCTGATGATATCTACACCGTTTGTCAGAGCAGGCCCTTTTACTTACCATTGTTTATTTCATTCTAACTTAGTTACTCTAATCATATTTGGCCCGTACTGCCTAACCGGGACTGACATGTGAAGATGCAAAGCAGTTAACTCTCTCTCTCTCTCTCTCTCTCTCTCTCTCTGTCTCTCTGTCTCTCTCTTTCTCTCTGTCTTTCTGTCTCTCTCTCTCTCTGTCTCTCTCTCTCTCAGGACTGGATGACTGTTTGCTACAGTATGTGCGTGTGTTTGAGAGAGAGA
>JAOVVB010197223.1:0-10946 GCA_028570985.1 Heterobranchus longifilis
GAAAGTGAAAAATAATTTGTGCATCCTCCCAATGATTCGGCTCTGCTCCAAAATGTAATTATTCCTTGGTCCATGCTACATCCTTCCACCAAGTTTCATGAAAATCTGGCCAGTAGTTTCTCTGTAATCTTACTTAGAAACAAACCAAACCGAAAACTAACCTCCTTAGCAGAGGTAATTAAGATGGTGAAAATTATACCTGCTAGACATCTGCATGTAAACATTGTCATTGTGACTATGCATGTCAGCATGCTGATGTTAGCATTTAGCTCAAAGCACTACCTACAAGTACAGCCTTGCAGAGCTGCTAGCATAGCTATAGACTATTTGTCTTGTCTTTTGACATTAGAGACAGCTTTGTTCAGCAACAATGGAAATTGGCGTGACACCAATGTTAGACCCATTGTGAAGAAGAAGAAGAAACTACCACAAACACCCGAAGAGGAAAGAAACTGATGAAACATTGGCCCGGCCGGATGGGCAGTAGCATAGCCTAATTAGATACAAGGAAAAAACAAATAAGACAGAAAACAAGCCAAAAGAAATGTTCCATTACAGTGGCAATAGTGTGGTGGGTGGTAATGAGGCAAATGTTATCTTTCCTGCGGTGATGGCCTGAAAGCAAACGCTTGTTGAGAGAAACTAATGCACATGTAGTCGACTTGTGAGGTCAGAGCGTACAACCACACATAAATGCTGACGAGTATACTGGGACAGGTTGCCAGATACGCGATCCTCATCGTTAGTTTTCTCTTAACTTCACCAGGACTGTGTGAAGAGCGGCTGCTGTGCATCCCTTGCAGAGGATCCAAAGCAGCCCATTTTCTAAAGTGCAACCAGATGTCCATGACCTCAGCCAGCTGAGCTGTTCTTCCTGTAAAAATGACCCACTTCCCCCTCACATGCTCTTTGGGTCTGTTTCAGTGCCTTTCAGACAGCCACATTCCAGTTTGAGGCATTCAAGTGCAATGTGCAAGGTAGCCTAATTTCGTAGGTTAATAAGGGAGTTGGGGTGGTCCTATATTTAACACGGAGGGTGGAAACCACATTAAAAGGCCCTTTGGCTGTCCCTGAGCTCGCTCCCTGTGGACCGACTGGCCCTTTTAATACAAGACAGCTTCAATGTGGCCTCAATAGGAAAACAGCTCCACACTGAATGCATCAGAGTCACAGTCTGCACCAATCATTGTCATTATGCATACGTATAGGATTGTCAGAAACACTTTGTCACTGCAACCTATTTCTTAATTGATCTCATTTTTATTTCTTCCTCAGATTTTTATGACAACCATTGAATTGTGTTTAGGGGACTGGGTTGAACAAATCTCAGTTCAGTTTCAATGCATTTTTGAAACCAAAGTCACTGTAAAAGTTACAGAAAAATATTCAACAGGGAGTTGTTTACAGTGGTGGAAGAAGTATTCAGATGATTTACTTAAAAAGTAGTCTGGCGGACTTACCAAACAGTACCTTACTGCTGTCCACACAGGAAGTCCATGTCCGTGTTTTTGTCCCAAAGTCCCTTCGCTCCGGGAAACAAACGGCCTCCGAGCTATCAACCTCCACGCTGAAAATGACAAGTTTTGAAGATTTGGATTGTGTAATAAGGCAGGCCTGCTCTGCTCTTTCAGTAAATTATTGTACAGATCTACAAAGAATATGTTTACATTTTCGTGGAGGTGTTCCACCAAAACGGGTTCTCTTCTGACACCCTTCCCCTTTTGCACGATTGTGATTGGTATAAGGAAATATGAACAGGCCAGGAGTGAAAATGCGTTCAATCCAGACTAGGGCTGCACAATTCATTGAAATGTTATCGAAATCGCAATATGAACTCGTGCAATATCCAAATCACAAGAGGCGAAATATTTGTTAAAGGCAAAATATGTGTGAAAATCCCATTCTGAATGAAGTATTGTGGTGCTGCAGAGATGTCCCAGCCTACACATCATATTCTACAGACTTAAGAAAACATATTTGTTATAGATCCTCACAAAAAAATCAGACTATAATAATTTTTTTTAACTTTTTTTTCTGCAAGGTCATTTTTTCTTATCTATTTATTTAAAAAAAATTTCATTTGTGAAGGAAAACTGAGGCTGAACTTTTTTTTTCACAAAACAATAACATGATACAAAGCACAACATCAAAATCACACTAAAACAGACCAAAATATACAAATAAACCAATGCATTGTGATAAAAACACAACATATATCAACACCCTAGACAATCATCATCATCATCATCATCATCATCATCACCACCAGCAATACATCCTTCCAAAATATAATTATGTTTAATAAATATTCTAAATTGATAGATATTGAAGGAGGCAATAAATCTTTTCCCTAATGAAATAATCAGATTAATAATGTAGTTGTCTCCCTCTGGAACAAATACATAGTTTTTGGACTGAATCTCAAAGTTGTTAAAATACTATGTATCCTCTCTGAGGACACAGTTATGGAACAAAAGGCTGGACTATTTGTTATAGAGTTGTTTTTATTTCTCTATTTTTTATTTTTTTTATTTCCTTTGTTTCTTTATTTGGTTAAACTATTGTTCCCCCCAGTGGTAATATAATAAAATACTTTTAACATTTACACTTAACCACTATTGTTCTGACTGGGCTTAGTCATGATTTAAGTTAGGGAATGCCTGCAGAAAACAAATGTAAGTGGCAAATGCAATATATATTTTAAGTAAACACAAGTTTGTGTGTGTAGGTGTGTGAGGGTGGGGCTGCATGTGTCAGGTTGGGTGTTGCCACACATTGCCCATGTTGATGGGAGACTTCTCAGATTAGTCCAGTCATTCAATGCTCATTTAATTTAATCTGGAGGAAGCAGATGTTCATGAGCAGCAAACAGTCATCCCTCAGAATTAGCCCAGTGTCTCCTTCCTCCATTCCTCCCTTTGATATGGTGTTCCCTCCACTTGTTGATGTGTTTTCTGAGCGAGCACTACTGTGGTGTATTTGAACAAAGGTAAAATGTGAGTGTGACTTCAGAGACAGCAGAGGAACAGACTAAAAGAGAGCTGGTTTTATGACACTCTTAATGTTTGCTATGGTTGAGCTGATTCAGCTTAGAAACCAGTCAACTTTCAAGCTTTCTGTCTCATTTTATTCTCAGCTCACATATCACCATCTACCACCTACACACACATACACACAAAGGAGCATACACAAGTCTTTGGCATTGGCAGTAATATTGATGACCTTCCACTGACTACATTTATCCCGAAAACCCATAGCAGCTCTTTGTAGAATGTCCTCACCTTGGGGGACTGTCCTCATTTCCTCTAACCTTGTGAGAATGTGTCATAAAAAAATAAGTGGAACTGTTTTGTCCATAAACAGCAGACAATGAGGAAAAACAATTTGGTTTGAGAAGATTTTGTAACCCAAAACACTGGATGGATTGTGAAGCTCTGCTTAAGGACATGCAGCAAAGGATCACTGTTTGTGGTCAATGTTAACCCCTCGGCCATGAGCACCCAAAAATAAATATAGTTGAGTTAACCCTTAAAAAAGTGAAGCCAATAAAACAGTTGTTTCTGAGCACTATTAGCTATTAGACTAGTGAAAAACCATAACACTCAGCCCAAAATGTAAATAAAAATGGAAACCACAATTACTTTTTTTTGCAATTAATTCATGACCACAGCATTTATGATCATCTTGGCTCTGTATCAGATTACAGATGGCAGCTAGTGGCTATAGCAGACTTCTCATGTCTTTTTCATCAAGCTTTAGTGAAGTTACTGTAGTGCTTTGGCTTCTTCCACTCACTCATTGACTTAATCAGTGAGGTGTTTCTGCCAGCAGGTGAGAAATATTTTTTTGTTTTTTTTATTTCAGCACCTCCGACAGCAACCCCCAGGGGCAGAAACTCCCAGCAACTAAAACAGAACATTTTGCTAACCAAACTTGTATTAAACAATTAGAGGAGACAACTGGAGCAATAACTGATGTTATTTGGTCAGATTATTAATTGATACTTCACCAACCTACAATATCTGCGTGTCTTGCTATAATGACGTACCTCCTATTTTCTTGCTTTTTCATTTTTTATAATGATGAATTGTAAGAGCACACACTTGTCACTTTTAGGGCTGAGTATCATGACATTCAAAACAATAAAGGCTAAATGTGCAGCTGATAATCCGAGAGAGTAAAAAACGGTCAGGTTTCAGATGGGAGACAAGGATTACTCTGTCTCTCTCCTGTGTGATTATATCTGATCACATCTGTCACAGGACCGGCGATGCTGTGCACTGTAGTTGCCCTTTTGACATTCACCATATTAGCCCTTAAATATTACATGGGGCTAGTGTGCCTGTGGCAGGATCCTGTGTGTGTGCGTGTGTCCCTTGATGTCATTCATTTGTATTTCTTCAGACAGTAGTACTTGTTTTTTAATGCGCGTAGTGTACGGCATATTATTTCACATGAACAGCACATTTCTTTCACTCATATCGACCTGGTCGACCTCTCTCCTCTCTTTATCCCCACCCTCCTTGTTTGCTCCTCTTCATAAGGCGAACATCAATTCAGATTTCAGATGGGGTGCCAGTCATTCCAACTATAATTTCTTTGTGCATAATTAAGAAACTAGCGACGGTAGACTTAGTGCAATATTTTCCATTTCCAAATGCTTTTTAAAAATTTTTTTTTTTTTTACCATGGCCCACCCAAATACGTTTCTTGCATGAACAAAATATGTAACAAAGTGTAAGCTGGTGCGTCTTTTAAGACTCGGAAAAGAATTAGGCTCTGACATATTTATGAGCAGCCTATTTGAAAATGTCCTATCTGTGGGCAATGACCTTGTTTAAAAAGGAGACGGTTTGCGCTCTCCCTCTCTCTCTCTGGGTGTGTGTGTGTGTGTGTGTGTGTGTGTGTGTGTGTGTGTGTCGGGGTGTGTGTGTGTCTGTGTCTGTGTGTGTGTCTGTGTGTGTGAGTGAGAGAGCGCGTGTCTACAAGAAGGAGAGAGGGGCAGAGGGAGGCGGGCACGCCCAAACGATGGTATTGAATGACGCCCGTCTGTTGCTTCTTGTGTATATCTGTGCGTCCTGCGATTGGCGGAGGACAGGGAAAGGTACCCAGCGCTGGCGCTCCGTGGGCGGGTGGACGGCCTGTTTATAAACCCAGATCGTTCCTCGTGGGCGGGAACAGCAACAGTAGAGAGTGAAAGTGGAGCGCCGGGAGAGAGTGAGAGACACGGTGGAGGAGAAGAGGCTGTGGTGGCGGCTGTGGTTGACCGGGAGGTTCGCGGAGGGGGGCGAGGCGGCCGCCCCTGAATGCCTCTTCAACCGCGCATGGACGACCACCTCAGCCTCCTGCAATCACCCCCGCCGAGCGCAACCAAAACCCGGGGCGACAACCTGGTGAACCACGGATACACCGAGACAGAAGCTGACGTGATGACGGTTGTGGCGTGTGACAACATGCTGGAGGAGTCGGCGGCTCTCCCGGGCCACCACTCTCTGGACCGATACGAGCCGGATCACGAATGCTGCGAGAGGGTCGTCATCAACATCTCAGGGTTACGCTTCGAGACGCAACTCAAGACCCTCTCCCAGTTTCCAGAGACGCTGCTGGGGGACCCCAAGAAGAGGATGAGGTACTTTGATCCTCTCAGGAACGAGTACTTTTTCGATCGAAACCGACCCAGCTTTGATGCCATTCTGTATTACTACCAGTCTGGCGGGCGCATCAGAAGACCCGTAAATGTGCCCATTGACATTTTCTCTGAGGAGATCCGCTTCTATGAGCTGGGAGAGGAGGCTATGGAGAAGTTCAGGGAGGATGAGGGCTTCATAAAGGAGGAGGAGCGGCCGTTGCCGGACAATGAATTTCAAAGACAGGTGTGGCTGCTTTTTGAATACCCAGAGAGCTCGGGTCCCGCACGGGGCATAGCGATAGTGTCTGTCCTGGTCATTCTCATCTCCATTGTCATCTTCTGCTTAGAGACATTGCCGGAGTTCAGGGACGAGAACAGGGATCCGATCACTATTGCACCTGTGATTAATGGCACATTCCCCTATTTCATCAGCCCCTTCTCAGACCCGTTCTTTGTTGTGGAGACGCTGTGTATCATCTGGTTCTCCTTCGAGCTGCTCGTGCGCTTCTTCGCGTGCCCGAGCAAAGCCACGTTCTCCAAAAACATTATGAACATTATTGACATTGTGGCCATCATTCCCTATTTCATCACGCTGGGCACAGAGCTGGCAGAGAGGCAAGGGAACGGACAGCAGGCCATGTCGTTAGCCATCCTGCGCGTAATTAGGCTCGTTCGGGTTTTTCGCATCTTCAAACTCTCGCGTCACTCCAAAGGGCTCCAGATTTTAGGACAGACTCTGAAGGCCAGTATGCGCGAGCTGGGCCTGCTCATATTCTTCTTGTTCATCGGTGTCATCCTCTTCTCCAGTGCTGTCTACTTTGCTGAGGCAGACGACCCAGATTCTGGTTTCAACAGCATTCCGGACGCATTCTGGTGGGCTGTCGTCACCATGACGACCGTGGGCTATGGGGACATGCACCCCGTGACAATCGGGGGGAAAATCGTGGGGTCTCTGTGCGCCATCGCTGGTGTGCTGACCATTGCCCTGCCTGTGCCTGTCATCGTCTCCAATTTCAACTACTTCTACCACCGAGAGACGGACGGCGAGGAGCAGGCACAGTACCTGCACGTGGGCAGCTGTCAGCCTCTAACAGACACAGAGGAGCTGAGGAAGACTCGCTCCTCTTCCTCACTCAGCAAGAGCGAGTATATGGTGATAGAGGAGCACGGGATCAACAGCGCGTTCAAACAGCAGCCCAACTTCCCCACCACCACCGCCACCACCACGCAAAACAACTCTCAGAATTGTGTGAATATAAACAAAAAGATTTTCACCGACGTGTAGCCAATTTTCGAGTCATGGACCCTGAACACAGGAAGGGGTGGTGTGTAAACAACACAGCTGCTTCTGTCGTTGCGCTCCAGCGTGTGGAGGCAGCGGCAGATCAGATGAAGAAAGAAAGGAATAAAAAGAGAGAGAGGGAAAGAAAGAAAGAGCGAACCCCGGCTGTTCAGAGACGCTGCTTTGTGCTCCATTCAAAGAATCAGGATTTTTCAGTTCAATGATCTGAATTCATAATTCTTTGTTTTCCTTTCGCGCTTGGAGAGAAAGAGCTCCTTTTAAGTATTAGGCCTACTATTCTTCTCCGAATGAGGGAATTGACCTGTTGTGCATTGTGCAATAGCCAATATATTATCACAACAGGTAGTAATAGAAGCTTTATAACTGTGAAAGATGAGTACAAATATATTCTACTCGGAAGAGCACTCACATTGTATTAACATGCGTTATGAGTCGTGATTCGTCCGTCATAGATATAATATTCAGAATCATTTAAATATGTGTGTGTGTGTTTAAACACATGTAATGTCTGAAAAACACAGTTCTTCATATATTATCTCAATTAGACCGTCCTGTGATATGCCTTTATTGTGCGTTAAAGTCTAGTCCAAATGCTACTGTCTTTAAAAATAACCCCCTATAATTCCCTGATATGAACTGTCCCAGGAGGCTATTTAATGCGTAAACGGCACCACACAAACACAGGGGCCCGCCGACTGTCAGTGTCTCATTAAGACACACGTGAACGCGGAGAAACACAGCACTCTTTCACGCACACATACAGCGATCAAAGATGGAGCGTGCTTCTCTTTGGATTCCTCAAATATAGCCCGCTGTGATGCAGTCGTCATGGCTACGGTCGTTTCCTCGGTAACCCCAGTCACCGTTGCCATGGCACCCTTGTTTCCACAGTAACCTCCCAGATGGCTTGGGAGCTATATTGAAGATTATCATCAAAATAGCCTGTCTTCAGTCTCTCATAAAGACTGGTTTATTATCACGCGCTTTGCGTGCGTAAAATACAAACCCAAACATGCCCAGCGCCATACAAGCTCGCTCAGTGACTTTAGCGTTGACACAAGAACTAATTGGAGTCTACAAATTGCCACCACGAACTGACCCCCCCACCAACCCCCCCAAAAAATGAGCCAGGCACAATTCAGAGAGGTGCTAAACCGGAAGACGTGGAAGGAGAGGCAGCGCGTGAGGAATTGTGAATGGACTGGGAGCACGTTGTGTCTGGCTGTCCTGAGTGCACTACTGCGGGCGCCCAGTAGAGGCTGCTGTTCTACCACTGATGAAACTGGTAAGTTCTGAGCACTGTCATGCCCTATCTCTTTATGAAACCAGTATTGTTGTTTTTTACTGTTTGTGTGTTATGGACGTGTAAATTCAGGCAGGTCAGTTCAATCTAGAGAATATTGAAATTACATCTCCGTGCCT
The DNA here is from genome assembly GCA_028570985.1 of Heterobranchus longifilis. Classification (NCBI taxonomy): domain Eukaryota; kingdom Metazoa; phylum Chordata; class Actinopteri; order Siluriformes; family Clariidae; genus Heterobranchus; species Heterobranchus longifilis. The sequence goes on from JAOVVB010197223.1 coordinate 8,355, forward strand.
TACAATTCTCACATTAGTTTGTAATTAATATCACAACATAATGCAAGTGAGAGGTGATTGTGTAGTTTTTGTCATAGCTCGCTTAACAATATGATGTCTCACAAGTTACAGGCATTTACATGTTTAGAGTGCTGTAACTAACGATTATTTTCATTATCGATTAATCTGCCAAATATTTTCTCAATTAATCATTTGGTCTATAAAATGTCAGAAAATAGGGAAAAATGTCCATCCCAGTCCAAGGTGATGCCTTTATTGCTTTGTCCAAAACTCAAAGATATTCAGTTTCATATGATATAAAACATAGAAAAGCAGGACATTTCCATATTTGAGGCCGAATGCAGCATTTTCTGCCATTTTTGCATGAAAAATTACTTTAATGATCAATCAATCATCAATATAGTCGTAGATTATTTTTCTGTCAATTGTCTAATCAATTAGTCAACTAATCCTTGCAGCTTTACTTAACAATGCTGTCTAACAAGTTGCAGGTATGTACATATTTAGACGTCCATCAGTGTGTAGGTTGTGTGTAATGGGGGTGATGCTCCTGCAGTGTGTGCAGCTTGTCTTTAACCTTCAGCTGACTTTGTCTATGAAATGAATAAGGGCACCAGCATGCCCACCCAGCTTGTCTCAGTGCTGCCCCCTGGTGGACACAGTCTCCTGCTGACAGAACAGGTGGCTCACCTGCTTTGTGACCTCTTTAGTCATTTACATCAGACACACAGAGGTCAAATAACCGCGAGAGGCCGCAAGAGCAAGTAGAGCTGCTGGTCTGACACTGGTATCGCTGAATAAAGCCTTTACTGCTTCTCATCATATGTATGGTTTAGAAGGTTATTCTGTATTTTACTTGCTAAAAACTGTAAACTATCTCTTGCATGCTTAAAGTCAGTGTGTAAATTTGGATTATAAGGCCCACTCAAAATTATTTTAGCTACAGTAAGAGTCTCTACCTTGCTTTTTTTTTTGCTGTGCCATAAACTTGTCTTTGAAACTGCTGCACTGCTATCCCTGCAGATTTCTGTCGAGATTTATGTTCACTGTCCCCCCTGACTGTGATTACTCTAACTCAAATAGATACGAGGGTGAGAGGGAAATAAAAATTTGAAAAGGCAGGATGGGGAATTTATCAAGCAGCCATGTCCTGAATCTATTTAGTGTGACTGTGTCTGCACTTGAATGTGTGCCAGGGTTATTATGGTAAACTAAAACTGAAAAGAAAATGAAAATAAGAAGTGAAAAATAAATTGGTAAACTGAAACTAAATAAAAACAATGTCCTTCAAGAAAAACTAAAACTAAATTGAAACAACATTGCCTGGTTAAAAAAAGAATAAAAAATAAATAAAAATTAAAAATTAACGTTAATTAATTTAGTTTTTTAGCCAACTCTTGTGATATTGAACCACAGAAACTGAACAGACTTGACATTCCAGGAGATGGAGCTATGCTGCAATTTGTTCTCACTGGACATTAAGCAATGCAAAGATTATACATTAAACATTATGGCCATTTCTATACAGTTCTCCAACCATGCATTTTGTATGTATATGTAGCTACGTACTTCTGAGATATTATACCTGACCTGAACAAAAAAAAACTAAAACTACTGTAAAGCTGAACTAAATATATATAAACTAAATGTTCTGAAGAACTAAAACAAAAACTAGCAAATGCACTCTGAAAACAACTAAAACTGCACTAAAATTAAGTTGAAAAGTCAAAACTAAAATAAAAATGAATTGAAAATTCTGAACAATTATAACCTTGTTGTGAGCGTGTGTGTGTGTAGTAGTAGTAGTAGTAGTAGTAGTAGTAGTAGTAAACTAATACTAAGTATACCCCTCCAGTCATGGTTGAGTGATAATTAGGGCTGTTTCATTAGCTGTCGTCCCCTAAAGGCAAAGTGGGAGGTCCCACACAATGAATGACCTCTTCATTGATTATTCCTTTCCGTTTTGACCCCTGACCTTGACTTCATATATTTTCAGTGAAAACCTCTGTACTGGTCATCAGTTAAATGGCCTGCTCATTTCTCAGGTCACATAAAAGCCCCAGTGAGAAGAAACACTGGCCTATTGATCAGTAAGCCAGATAAATTATGGAGGAAAGGGGAGCGACTTGTTTAGCATTTAACTGGATTGGTCAGTACTGAATGCTTTTCTCACGGGCATGGGCAGGATGGATTGTTAGAGATAAAAACACAGCTATAATGAAGTGCTGTAGCATGCGCGCTCGTCTTTTCAGTTCTTATTCTGTCCACGACTGCTAATGTGCATCTCTACAGCTCACTCCAGTTTTACATTTGTTACTGTCACAGACTCTAATAACTCCCACTCCTACTTCTTTACGTTTACTACAGTGTAGACATTTAGTTGATGTTATACAGGGTAAATTATGGTAAGTGAGCAGTTAGGATGCACATTTGCTTCACTCAGAAATGACTTAATGTGGCCGTCAGTGGAGACAGTGCTAGAGAAATGTTGCCTCTCCGCTCCTCTCCGCTCCTCTCTGCTCCTCTCCTCTCCTCTCCTCTCCTCTCCTCTCCTCTCCTCTCCTCTCCTCTCCTCTCCTCTCCTCTCCTCTC
>JAOVVB010197234.1:0-10946 GCA_028570985.1 Heterobranchus longifilis
AGAAAATTCCTTGTATGCTTCTATACTTGTATACTCGCATACTTGGCAATAAACAATTTCTGATTCTGATTCTGATAAATGAGCATATAGAATGCTCATAGCCATCAGCACACTAACGGTGCCTACTTTAAAGCACATGTCTGCCTTTATACCTTTTACAGTGGGTAGTTTTGACCTTGTGCAATATTTAGTCATAACCATGTGATATTCAGGTGAGCACCGGTCCCAGCACATTTTAAGTAAATGAAAAGGCATTATTGCTCCAAAAAGAACTCAGCATGCAACATGCTGACTGGCTGCCCTCTTGGCTGATAGGGCCCTCTGAGGCACTGGTGTGATCCTTTGTGTTTCTGCCGAACAATGAATTCACCTTAACAAATAGCACTCACTGCTCTCAGCAGAAGGTCCTTTAAAACACTTCAATACTTTTCCTTTTTTTTTGGCGTTTTGCATTGGAGTAGAATAAAAAAGTGAGATAGGGCTTTTTTTTTGGAAATGGCACGCCTGCTGGGACAACCTGAAGATGCAGTGGTACAGTGTAGATACCTTTGTTGTATGGCTTGTGCATGAGTGTTGTTCGCAGTGAATAAACAGTGTGTGGAAGATCTGCCTTGGACGTCTTCACAAAGCATACAAAGCTATGCAGATTCTGACATGTGGAGGTATTTTGTAAAAGAAAAATACAAGTGTAAACAACGTGTAGTTCATGCAACAGGTGATTGATGCGCTCAGAAAAATATCTTACTGCACTTTTAGTCTCGATTGGAAGTGGAACAAACAATGCAGTTTGACAAAATAAGCTTAATTCAAGGTCTTTTTTTTTTTACAGGACTTTCATTTGCATTGCACTAATGAAGACCGATTGTCAAGAATATTTTGACAAACTAAATGTGTTTATTAGACCATTTTGTTTTCTCAATGGCAAGGGCGTATAGTAGCATGAAACACCCTGTGCATATGCAGTCTCAGTGGGCCCTTAATATAACTGAATCCGCAAATAAACATGCATCTTTTTTCAGATGAAAACAAACTTGGAATTCAAAGGTCCTCCTTATGTTTGGTCCCTGCTGAGTTTATTCCACTATTCCCTTTACTACTACGCCCCTGCACAATCGTAAATTTATTGAGGATGAATACACACACTGTATGTGTTTCTGTAGTTTTGGTTTACGTCACCATTACAAAGTGATCTATACAGTGAGTATAATATGGGAGGTATCTGTAGTCTTAAACAACCAGTAATAAGTGTCTACAGTGCTACTTCTTACTGAAAGTATTTTGAATTGACATAACTCCCCCACACCAAATATGTGCACCACCTCATATACTCCAAACACAGGTACACAGTGTTCATTATACTCACATTACGAAGCTGTAATTTAATGACTCTGTTGAGCTATTGATGTCTCACACTGTGAGGATGTGCAGTACATAGCCTATGCCTCTTAGGGACGTCAGAGATGAATCAGAACGAGCAGCACATTATTACTCACATAACATCAACTATTTTGTTATAATGATGTTCACAAAATCCCAAGTCTTAGTTAGTCATCCTAAAATGTGTTTCCCCTCTTTTCATGTAGGATCGTCTGTCATTGCCTTTTCACAGCAACATTTTCATCACCTGGAATTCAGTCAGTAAAGTCAACATTAAAGGATCATACAAAAATACATCAGGAGTTAAGACTGATGAAGATCACTGTCTGTGCCAAACAAAATGACTGTTGAGGGCGGGGAAGCGCTTATGTGCTTTTATATGAAGTCATTTGTTTTAATATCACACATTTTGCTGTAAACACTACAATCAAAATTGAATTTCAGTCTGACTTTAAATATGGTGTATTTATGCTGAGAATGAAGAAAATGGAAAATGTCAAGTGTGTTTTTTTTTTTACAGTAATGACAAATTAGTCCCTTACATTTTCTCAGATTCTCAGTGAAGGCTTTTAGAATTGCATAACCTCCCAAAACATTCAAACAAGCCCCAGACACAGAAACAGAAGCACCTGCTTTAGTGCTATTTACCACTGGATCACACTATGCTGTTTTAAAGCCACATTCAATATATATACAGCATCTTCCACAATGATAACAGTCGGAGTTCACTTAGCTTTCGCTACATTGTGTACATTAAACCTTGGAAAACTCAAATCAGTTAACATTATCAAGGTTCATCAAAGGGAGAAAAAGCAACAATAACTTTGTTTTGAATCTGTTTCATTCATTCACAGCTAAAAGCACAAGGACACCACTAACATAAGAGTATGTGCCAACAATTTAAATTACAATATGTACAGTACTTTATGTATGTCTAGTATGTATGTTTTTTTCATGATGACCAATATTATACAAAAAAAATAAGACAAGGCTAATATTTATTGACTTTCCATGATTATTTCAGAATATTTCATGAAATGTTTGTATAGTAAATAGTATTTATTTCATATTTGTACTGGTATCTAGTTTTACCATCATAATTTAAAAGAACCAATGGAACCATCAGCCAGATTTTTAAAGCTTTAAAATAGATATTACGGTTTACATGATACTACAGATGGCCGTCTAAAATGTCCCCTCCAAATCGACTGCCAGCCTATTCCCAGCCCACCTCCAGTTGCTGGGAGTCCCCCCCCCACTTCCCCCTGTTTTCTGAGAGGGTGTGTAAACACACCCATTCATTAATTTGCAGGGTGTTACCATGATATGGCACTTCCTTCACAATAACACTGCATTTGAATTCATTTCATTTCATTTCATTTGAAATGTATTTTATTCCAGCCACTGACCAGGCAAGGTCCTGTCACGGACCAGCCTGGAGCCCAGCACCGAGGCATGGGAAATTCTAGGTGGCTTCATCTGTAACTTTTTCAACACCTTAACATTTTAACACATCTGTGTTATTTTCGCCTGTCAGCACAGATTTGGGTTTTGTTAGCTGTTGTTCTCTGAAGGGATAACTACAAACTTTTTGGCAGCCACCTCTCAAGCCTTCAGAGGGTGAGCTTTTGATAAACAAAAGCCAGATTTATCACTTCAAGTCTTACACATGCTGTGGCTTTTTACACATCCAAGCATCTTTTAGATGTGTTTTCACCAGCAGCTCTTGAGCTATTAGTGAAACCTTTCAAAAAAAAAGCCATAGCAGGTAATTCTGCTGACACTCACCCTCAAAGAGAGATCTGTTGCAATAACAAATGCCCTTCCATAAGAACACAGAGCTTTTTACTTTCCAGGCGTGGTGATTCAGGGATATATTCTCAAACAAAAAGACAGTGCTCCAGAGTTCGACAGACTTTTACTGTGCCTACATGTGACAGCACCTAAAAAAAAGATAAATTAATAATTATTTAAACTGAAGAAAGAAAGAATAGAAGAAAAGGAGAGAGACAGAATGCTGAATATTGGCCCAGTGAAGAGATGCAAGGTGGGAACACGATGAAAAACCTGGTGGGAGACACGAAAGTGTAAGTGGAATGAAAAAGAAGGCATACTCTGTATAAAATAGGAAAAAAAAAAGGGGGAGAGAGACAGGAGAAACTGGTTGTGAAGTGCATGAGGGAGAGAAAATGGAAGGATGATAAAGAGATGGCACAACATCTAAGACTGGAAGCAATTCTCACTGTCCCTCCTTCCCTCCCACTCCCTCTCATTATCACTGTGTTCTCGCCAGCTTCTCTCAAAGTGTCAAGCTCAAGACAGGATGTCGCTGTTGTTGTTGTCAAGATTATTTGTGCATGGAAGGCGCAGGTAGAGGAATGTGAGTATCTTCACTCCTGTCGCATGCAGGCAGAAAACAAACATCTGTCAATCACTTCGCTGGGAAAGGTGAAAAAGGTAGCGCTTCAATGAAAATGAGCACAAAGCTGTAGCGAGAACTTGGTGGATATCCAATGTTTACTTAATGATTCCAGGTGGTTTGAACAGTAGACAGGAGAAATGAGAGCCAAGGAACAACCCCCCCCCCCACCAATTCTAATGTGCACATTGTGATCTACCAACCCCTCGAGTTAAAGCTACAATAATATATATATCTATATATATATATATATATATATATAGGTGTGACAGGGTGAGCAATATAGTGACTTATCACCCAATTTTGCAGCGTTCCTCAGCTTCCTGCGCTGGTGATATCCATGGCCGGAGGCATTATTTTTTCAGGTTGAAAGTGAAGTTGAAATGGTGAAGAAAGCTCGACAAACTGCTAAAGAGCTAGTTATTTTTGTGGTGGTGGAGACCAAACCAGAGCTACAAGGAGCAAATGTTAGACTTGCATCCATCAGGTGAACATAAACATGAGTGCTAATGTTGCTCCATGTCTCATGAATATGTATATAAATAAGTGACTGAACTTTATGAGATGTTTCACTGCCCCCCAAAAAATATCAAATATAGCAGCTTTAAGGCATGGTTAGACAACTGACATGCAGATTCCCTGGACTTGGAAATCATGAATTTGGGTTAACATGTTGATCATCTTGCTTTGTAAACATGAATAATTCAATAACGTATGAATAAATGAACAATTACCTCCATCATGTCTAACAGCAAGGTGTCAACATTTGGTTAAATCTCATTTGTCTCTCTGTTGTTCCCTATTTCCACATGCTGTGTTTCCTGACAGGGATTACTAATAGTAAATCCATAAATAATTACACAACTTACTCACTGAAAAATATGTGAATTAACTGATTTTTTTTTTTTAAACCACTGTAAGCCCTAATCAAGTCAATCCAGTGTCTTTTACCGCTTTTCAATTAAGTTGATAAAGAACGAAACGAAAGAAGCCATTAAAACTCAATTGAAAGTCAGTCCTCGAATCCCGGATCATATCTCGCCTTTTTCACTGATGGAAGAAAACAATTTGAAAAACAATGAATGTGTTTTGAAAGCATGAAATGTTGTGCACCCGAACAGAGAAACGAGTGGAGGTGAAGGTGATGATGGGATGTCTTTGAAGACACAACAGCGGAGGGAATTCATTTTCACAAACAAAACACAAGTTATTGTGTGCGCTGTGCCCCCACTTGACTCCCCAACCATTAGTTAAATCCCATATTAGCACCAATAATTAGCCTATCATCTTTTAAATCTCTCAAGACACAGATTTACTTTAAAGCATTTAATATCCTTTATTTTATACATTTGGTCTATTCCAGTAGCGTATTTATTGACTTCAGTATGATGAGGGATTTCTCTTACTGTATGTAATTACTGTTTTCTGATAAATTGGTTTTCTGTCTTATACTCTTTTAATGCAGTAGCACAGTTGAAATAGTTTACCTTAATACATTAACCTGTGTGCCCCTTTTTTCCCAATGTCGCATAAATAACAAAAATGATTGTCTCTGTTTGCATATTCACAAACTGGTACAGCAGGTTTTTGTGTCATTAGAACAGATACTGCTCCACACTGCTATGCTTCTTGATGAAAACTTTACACTGCGCCCCCAAAATAATTTCTTATGCCAAATTGTCTTCCTTTGCTGTGCTAAATCTAGCATGGCCTTTAGCTATGGGTGTTGCTGTGCGTCAACAGAATGATGTATAAGGATGGCACCCAGACTGCTCTTCATAAGGCTGCTGATTGCTGGCTCTTATTACTTGGCTTCATATTGATTTCATGGCATGTCAGCTTGTGATTGTGATTCACGGGATTAACAAGTGCTGTATCAACATTTTCGCTCCTCTCTGACCGGATACGACTTGATGTGTCCTTGGGTCAGGTTTGTAACATTAACTGAAGTTTACAGCTGCCATTATCTCAGATTAATGACAGAGAATGTCAAGTAAAGACATATGGAAGTGATACCATGCCCACCCGTTATTTACATCAACACTATTGATTTTAGACAGCCCATGTACTGATCTTTAACCTGTAACAAGGGCAACACTCTGTCTGCATGCTACTTAAAAAAAATAATTCAAACACATTAACATGAACATTATCCAAAGCACATGACCACATAGGTCGAATATTCCTACCCTCTGGCAGGAGATCCTCATATGTAAACATAACAGTCAGAGTTTTAATTCATCATGTGGTTAACGTTATGAAACTGTCGCAGTTTAATTATGTGTAGGCACTAAAACTATTTGATTATGTTTTGGAAAATATCATGGTTTGGGTTAAAATCTGTTACATTACATCACTTCCGTACGTAAGTACATGACGTAATTATGCATGTGAACGTGACGTAGTTACATTTCTTAAGTAAAGTTAAAATGAACGAACAGCGGTCTCCTGGGTCAAAGTCCTGTGTTTGTTGGACCCATACTATGTTACATGACTTCCTGCTTTGCTCTGGCTATTTTACTACGGCCACTAGAGGACGCCACCTAATGACAAATATAAATATGGGTCACAATAAGCTGCTTGTACAAATAACCTATGGTGTTGTTTTTTGGAGGACAGTCTCAAAAATAATATTGGTAAATGAACTGTACTTATATATCGCTTTTCTAGTCATTCACCCATGCATTCACATATTCACACAGGAGGTTACCATGCAAGGTACATGCTCATCAAGGGATATAAACACTCACATGCACTCACACGCCGACAGCTATGTCTTCAGGAGCAATTTGGGGTTCAGTATCTTGCCCAAGGATACTTCGACATGTCACTGCAGGGGCCGGGGATCGAGCCACAGCTGCTTACTTTGTACGGTTGTTTATCACATTCATCCTTATGACAGCTTTCATAAGACATTATTTAACTCCATCCTTTGTAACACTAGAGATGGACATTTTATGGATCAAATTATTTTGTCAAATGTGAAAGGGGTCGCTCGTGACAAACCCCCATTGAATTATCACCCAACACTGCAGTCCCCCTTAGCTAAAAGGAGTTTTATAGCATCTTTTAGCCTGATGTTTTGGTTTTACAGCCTACATATTAGTTTTTTAGTATTTGTTTTGGGGCAGCACTCTCACCAACCTTGTTTCTAGCCACAACAAGCAACTGTTCTTAGCAAAAATAAGCTAAAACCCAGTGTACGCTACCTGCCTAGCACCAAACTGCTGATTAGCTTGTGGAGCATTTAGCAGCTAAAGAGATGGATTTCGGATGCCTCAGAGGGTGGTGTAGACCAAAACAGAGCTAGTAGGATAGTTAATAGTGAACATCAGCTGGCCAGAAACACAACTCCAAATGAATGCTAATGCTGCTCTGTGTCTTCTGGATGTCTAAATAGTCAAGTGTTTGCTAACGAGTCAAATACAGAGTCCCTCTTATCAGACGTACTTGTTGGAGGCACTCTAATATAACTCACGGTATGGACATTTGTACGGGTGGTGCAGCAATAAAAATGTAAGCCACAGCAAGGCATAACAAATTGAGTAAAATGCCTGCCATGACTTTTTCAACTGCGGGACAGTAACATTTGTTTCTGAAACTGTATCAACACAGCTATAAGAATCCCATTCCATTGACGGCACTGTGCGTTCCCATCTCTAAAGCTGAAATCTAAATCAGGCTTTCTATTTCCTCTGACACCATAAACCTGTTCTCGCGAGTAGATGTTTGCTTTTATAAGTGAGACAGTCCAGCTGGTATTTGTCTTTTACACTAGTTACATCTGACAGACTGTGACTTTGAAAGGAAGATAATCCATCAGATCAACTTGAGAGAGGCATTTCTGTCAGCTTTGGTAATTGCTGAGTTAGAAAATAGAACGGCAGGGCCCCTCTTGAATTTTTTGCGAGGGAATTCAGTTTTAAAGCACAAAGCCTAATTAGCAATTAAGTTGATTATTCATTAAAATGGGTCCACATCCTCCTCCGTGGTTTCCTGCCACTGCCTCTGCAGACTGTGGCAAAGCAGGGCAATAAAACAGATCGGTTTTCACATAGATTACAGGTGGCCCAAACATCTGCACCCGGGCCAGTGATGGAAACAAAGGCACATCTCTCAGTAGTGGTTTTATCTAACTGAGGAGTGACAATGACAATTAACATTAAAAGCAGTCATTTGATAAAGCAGGGGTCCCATAATGATTGCTGCACCAGGATCCATTTAAACTTACAGTATCCTATCTGTGCAAGTAGAGCTAACAATTTCTTATTATATATCATTCTTCTCCCCATCAAAATAATAATAACATGTTCAAAAAGATCTTTACAAAATGTATATGACTGAATTTTGTGCAAACTAGATACACCAAGGTATTTGGATCTGTGATGAGTCTCTGAGAATAGGGTGTCTACTCTATAAATATCAAAACAGCATCAGAAAGGATAGAGCTATTGGCCTCGAAATGGCTGAGTAAACCTCCGGAACCGCGTTAGATTGTGTTGGTTGATGCGTTATGGAGGCCACCACATTGTTCCGGTCTAGGGAAAAGGAATACATAACATGCAGATGTAAAAGCACAACTCTTAAACTCTAAAAGCAGTCCCATTCTGCATGGATACTGAAGAAAAAACAGCATCCAGCACCACAAAAGACAACATATAACACATCATCTTTGGATGACTGCTGTTTTTGGCAAAAGACTCCTGTAACTATACTTAGAATTTATAACAAGAAAGGCTGTGTACTTCCTTGAGCATTTTCATTAATGCAGTTAGAAACTTCAGAGCCAATAGCCTGTCCTTCATTCCCTGTCATGTTGCCATGGAAACAAGAGGGGAAGTAGGGAACACAGGAAATAAATTAATATTTTCTCAGACTACAAGGACTCGTCAAGTCCTCAGGTTGACTAATTGTGTGCCTTAATGTTTCAAAAAAGAAAAATAAGCATATAGCTTCCACATGTAATGAAAGCAAGTAATCAGGAAAATAAATAAATAACACAAATATGAACTGCTTATGCAGGACATTGTAAAACGCTGTCTGAAATCTTGCATATTCTAGTGTGACATTAAACATCACATTAAACATTTGGGTGTCACAGTATCTCACAGTATTGAGTGCTAACTGAAACATCAGAAACAACTGAAACATGTTGTATTTCACACACACACATGCACACACACACACACACACACACACACACACACACACACACACACACACACACTGTGTGAACATATATACATACCTCATATACTATATAAATCCAGCACAAAATTACATGTGTCATGACACTATGAAAATAAATATATGGTGTCAGTTATCCCATGATTTATGGTGCAGGTGCAATAACTTCACAACTCCTTGAATATTAACACAATATGGACATCAGGGATGGCACATTCATTTCGGGATCATTTGCTATCTTTGAGTGGGTGCTGATGCTGCACATGGCTTATCGCACATATTTTTGGTCTTTGATTACAATCTGCATGGAGATCAAGATGAGGACAAATTCTCAGAGACTGTTAGTTTTATAATACAGCTCCGTCTTTCTTTTTTTTTTAGTAAAATGTACTGTACCAAACTGGACCAATGCAGAAGGACCTCCCACGTGATTGCTTCACACATTTCTCTTGCTATTGGTGAGAAACCATGTGTGTATATCCTGTGGTCACACTTATAATGGCCTCACCACACTTATAATGTCGTGCAGAATGTAAGTTCAAGATGATTCCATTCAAGTAATAAAACAACAAACACATTGTTATACCTATCAGTTTTAAATATTAGAGCATGAATACAACTGATTAAAAATGTTGCATCACCCTCCCTGCCAAACTGCCATTGGTCCATGCTATATCAGGTCATAAATGTTTACTTCTACAAAACTGCACAAATATTAAATCCAGATAAACTAAAAGTAAAGAAAACTAGGGCTGACCCGAATGCTTCAAAGCTTCGACCATTGCCATGGTAATCAACATCCAAATCAGTATTCAAATGATTCTTTTTCTTTCTTTTTTATTACATATGCATTACCCCAAAAATCCCCAAATGGTCCTTGAAATAAATATATATAAATAAGGAATAGTAATCCAGCATTATTCATTATGCATTATCATTACATAATATTCAGACGGATAGCGCTGTCTTTGCAAGTGCATGTGTAGGTGCAGCGTCGTCCCAGATACTGTAACAGCGCGGAGACAGACAGACAGACAGAACATGTCACTTAGTTCACTTTCTTAGCTTGCTTGCTTTTCATGTTTGCAAATAGAACTTTCAGTTTTCAGCTGTAAGCTGCAAACAGCTGTTTCCTTGCTGATTTTGCAGAACCGTTCAATCAAGCGTTTCAAGTTCAAAAAATATTTAGGCTCTGCTACGTTCTTATGTGAGTGCTTTGATTCAAGGGAAACTTTTAGGGATGGGCATTTCAAGCAAAAATACTATTCGATATTCACTGGGAATTAGTCAGCCATTCTTTGAATAGTCATAAATTGGTTTAAAAATAATAAGACAGCGCCTGAAGGCATCTCAGTGGAATCATTCTGCCCCGGAGGGAAGACCAGGTCATGTGTGATTACATTATGTAAGGCTCTCCATCTGAGTGATGGCCTGCAAGTCCACGGGCCAACTCTGTCCTGTTATTCAAAACACAGGTTGAATTGTTTGGATAAAAATCATCACACAAACCAGAAAGCAGAAAGCAGGGTTCCTAATAACTGCTGATAACGGCTCACTGTTTTTGACCCAGAAAGAATGTGAATGAGGTCTTTACAAATCAGTGTGATTGAGAGTAGTCCTTACAATTGTTTGTGACAAGAAATAATACACTCATTTCGCAACAGCACTAAGCTGCGGTATGCACAGGGGAAATCTAGTCTCTGTGCGTGCGTGTGTGCGTGCGTGCGTGCGTGTGTGTGTGTTTAGAAACACTCTGAGCACGGGCTGAGAGTCGTACACTGCTACGTCCTGCAAAACCACACCCACCCTGGTGAAATAGCAACTTTTTAGGGAGTCCCGGGCCTTTTTAGAAATAGAAAGCCAGAAATAAGAGAAAAATAGAACAGAAAAATGTGATTGTACTAAATAGATATTGAAATCAACAAAACATACGAGGCACTAGGGGTGGGCGATATAGCCTTAA
>JAOVVB010197255.1:0-10946 GCA_028570985.1 Heterobranchus longifilis
CAGATCACTGTTTGTGATTAAGTCACAAACTATCATTGTGATAGTTTGTCATTATCATTGATACTATCATTGTGAGACAGGGCCTTGGTGGTCTGTGTTCTCGCTGTCAGATTGGTTCAAACAAAGTGGATATAGTGGATAAGTGTCAGCTTGCTGGCAATGAATATCATTAACGTTAGTTGATTTGGGAAAGAAAGCAAAATGAATTGATTTGTGGCAGATTCTTTAAATAAAATACTTTTTAATCTTTGGACTTGGGGGGAAGGTATCAAGTATTTTCAAGCCAAAAGGCTCAAGTCCAAGTGAAGTCACGAGTCATTGGTGTTAAAGTCCAAGTCGAGTTGCAAGTCTTTTTTGATTTGGTCAAGTCGAGTTGAAGGTCAACAGATTTGTGACTCGAGTCCAAGTCATGTGACTGCAGTCCACACCTCGGACGAGCTACACAACAACGTTTGGGCTCTGCTGAATTGTTTTCACTCCAAACAGTCGGACCACACAGATGAAACACAAATTAACAACTTCTTGCATGGTACGAACTTTCCTGAGACTTTGCGTACCAACTGTGACCTCTTTGTGTTTCACACACATGCAAACGCACACGCAGAGCCTGACAACATGCTCAGTGACTCTTCATCAAACCAAGGTGATTCTCCGTGCTGCTGCGTCTATGAACAAAGCGGATCTATTTTTCATATATGTCCACAAACTCTCAGCGTGTTAGCTTATTCTGACAGAAACACTGTGCATCAGTTATTCTTATTAGACGTGTGAGTGTTACATCATTGCAACAATCTACGGTGCAGTTTATACCAAATACCTGGCTAGCTCTTTTGGATCTGCGGATGTCTTTACGTTCAGACGCCATTAGGTTCCAAATGGGAGCATCCTTCCTTAGCTGCTCCTCTGGTAAGTACGAGTCACTCTATTGATGTGGATAAAGCAAGCTCTTTGATCACTTTCCTTATCACTGAGCTGGTGGTATTTGGGAGTGTTATGGCAGTGTAATTCGAGCAAAGTTAAACGGTATGAAGTTCTTTAATGGACCATTAATGATCAATCCGTTTACATGGCTCATGTGATGTGGAGCAGAAAGACATTTCTGTGTGCAATATGCACTGAGGGGTCAGATCTAAGAGACACTTAGTGGCTACCTTCAGCTGTAAAACACAATGCTTCTAATAAACATGATTTATATCCATAATGTATGGATATGCACCACATAAGTACAATGTCTGGCATTCAGTATATCGCACAATGCCACATCAATTATTTCAAACATGCTACACAGCAGCTCAGTACTTCAAACAAAAAAAATACAAGCACAACTTGACAACCACTGACTGACATTACTGTACCTGCTCTGCTCGTTTCGTGCGAGCAAAGAAAGACTCTTTCTACAGAGAGTGCAGGGGCAAACACAAAGAAACAGAGAAATGAAATGTAGCAACGGATGCAAAGAAGTTGCACACAGAAGGAAAAAGCAATCTGCTTGTAAAGTTTTCTTGAAAAAAAAAAAAAAGATCGGCTGAGGTTTGAAGTAAGACGAAGCAGAAAAAAAGAGATAAGAGCGGTCTACAAGTTTCTGATGAGTGCTGCTCAGCCCCTTGTGTACAGTGTTAAGGGGTTCATGGTCTTGCTCAGGTGACTTCTGCTGATTTAGCTGCTGTATGTGCTCTTTGATACTAACCTTGTCTCCCTGGTAGACCCCTGGAAGCTGCCAGTAATGAGGCTCCTGTCCCAGGTAGTCAAAGTTGGTGTAGGACAGCTGAGTGCCTTCAGTGGAAACCTCCACAGTGAAACCAGTGGAGATGCGGTTGGTGCGTTGACGGTTCACCAGAGCGAATCCCTGGAAGTTTCCTGGAGAAAAGACTGAGGACACCTGCAAGATACAGTACAAAAAAAAACATGACTTTAAATATTAAGTGATAGAATTACTGCAGCAATTTTGATTGTGAATGGACATATGGCTCACTTTGCTGACAGCGTGAACATTGTAGGGAAATCGGCAGTTTGTGAGCTAAATCTGAAAGGCAGCTAACTGAATAGACAAAAAATAAACCAGACTAGACTGTGAACTCGTCTTGACCCTCAGGGATAAATAAAGTTAAGTAGGCAAAACTTGGGACTGATTACAGTGCTAGAAAGATGATGCATCAACTCTAAAAATGTATACTTGCATTTCTGACTTTTAACAATGTGCAGATATTCTGGATAACCAGCTGCAGTAAATATAAGAAAGAAAAACTCCAAAACAATAGGGTGCTTATGCAACAGCTTGGGAAAAGATTATAAAAAAAGCTCCATTAAAGGCCTTACCAGGTCTCTGTAGTGGGTAGAGCTGGAGCACTGCTGAGTGACGCCCATACAGAAACAGGACAGGCAGCCATCTTTGTTTTCCAGGCTGAGATGGAAGGTTCCAGACTTGCAGCTGGAGCAAGATGGGCCTTCAACGTTCATCTGCAAAACATTATCAAGGAAATGAAATACAAGGCAGTCAGTCCATTCTCGTCTGCCTTGGAAGTGGGAACGAGGATAAAAAAAAAAGATAACCAGAAAACTGGTTTGTTTGATCACCTTGCAGCGGCATGCACCACCATTGCAGCCTTCACTTCCTCTTCGGTCACAATGATAGCAGTTACCTGTAACAGGACAGTAGACCAGATAGTTACAGTGTGTACCAGCTCTTTCTTATTTTGTTATATGAAGGAAATCTTTGCAACTTTAGTAAAGATAAAGAACCAGCCAGAAGATGGAACAATATCTGTCATGTTCCTGAATCAGAACACAATATGTACCATTGACTTCATTGTTGCCAACAGTACATCTCTGTCCAAGCAGTGGGTTGCCAGTGTATCCTGCGGCACATCTGCAATAAAAAATAGACAATGTGTTTGAGTAAATATTTCCAGTCACAGAGGATACAAGTTTTAACCCAAAGAACAATGAGGCAGGAAGCTGGGAAGTCTGCAAGAGGTGATACATGTGATGAATCCTGTCCTTTGGGGAGTCTTCTTGACCCAAGTCAGACCTCAACCACGAACAAAGGACTGAGTCATTCAGACAAGGAACATACAAGCTATTCTGTTATTACATTCACGAAGTGCACTCAGCACTACTCTAAAATTCACACCCAGCTTTTGCACTGAATACAAACAGTTTTCCCAGAGAAAAAAGATCATGAAATATTGCTTGGAGATGGATGAAGCACAGCCGCTGCTAAAACATTCAACATGTCTCAGATGTTGATTCCATCTCTCATATGAGCGTAGTACAGCCGGAACTGAGGAACACCTTTGCACAGGAACAGAAAGTATCACCAGTTTTCAAACTGATATCAGAAGAAAGCAGAGGTAAGCACAGATAGCACTGATATAAAGAGCCATAGAAGAAGATGCTAAGCTGCTAACGAGGAAAGTTATTTCTGATATTGTGACATAGCAAAGCAATACGCCTTCAACCCAAGCAAATAACTCCACTGCCACCAGAGCAAAGGCTCCTCCAACCACAGATCTGTGCAGGTTGCCCTGGCGGCAGCTGCTGTCAGTCTTACCTCACCTGTCCTCTGGCAGGTCCTCCGGTCAACAGCCAACAAGAGGACTTCCGTGCTATGAACTTGCTTAGGAAAATCCTATTCGAACTAACTTCTCTGAGATGTACAATCATTTCTAAGGCGTGGTTAACTCAGTCCTTCCAGTCAGTGTTGTTTTATAGATTTAGATATATGGATAAAACCTTGTTACATTGGGAAACAGAAAATACATCAAAATAGATATGGTCATGGGAAAATACTAAAAATGTTCATAACTAAAGGCTATTAAGAAATAGATACAGCTCATGATAAACACAACATGACAAACAATGTGGTCTCATGTCACATTCAAATAAAAATAAACAACTTTTACAAACAATTTAAACTTCTGACCAAATACTGGGTGGTCAGCATCCAATGCTTTGGTCTAAACTTTGCCATAAAATTGACTATGGATATTCATGGTCCCCAGAAGATGAATCCAGTTGTTTTTAGGTGCATCCGTCTTTTCTTCTAGTGTCAATATTGGGTAAAAATACCAACAGGTATGTACAAAATGTAAAGTAGGCTGCCATTTTCAGTAATATGTCATGCTCCACAGAGGATGATCCCCTTCACTGTGAATTGTCTGGTGGTGTAACAATCATGTAAAATGATGTAAATATTTGATATGATATATTTTACTTATGTAGAATAACTTTATATATTTCCAAAACATAAGGCTGGATTTCCATGACAGCTACTGTGGGCATTCTTTGTCCCCATAGGATTATGCCTATTGCTTTTTCTGAACCCATGACTTTTTATCTACAGTCACCATCAGTCCATAATGTTTTCACCAAGATGCCTCATAACCTAACTGGCAGAATGCTGTGAAATTGGCAGAGCACATTCATGCTCACAAGAGGTTTGATCCCATCCTCTTCTTCAGCACAGCTGTGCTTTGAGCTAAACGCTAACTTACTCACAATGACAATGCTAACATGCTGATGTTTAGCAAGTATAATTGTTACCATGTTTAATAGTAGTTTGGCATGAGTATGTTGTTTTTCTATTCCAGTCTTTTCATATTGATGCATAGAAAGTTTTTTTATGACACCAACACATATAATTGGAAACATCAATAAATGTATATCCATGTGAATGCAGGAAACAGGAATGATGGGTATGAGGTTTTCAGAATTATCTAACAAACTGTTGGGGGTGATACTTGTAAAACTTGAGGTAGTCTGGCCATGGCCATAATACAGTGGACACATATACACAATAGGTACTAATGCTAAGATATCTCTTCATAGCAGGACTTTGTGCAATAGTTGTGATTGTAATAAAATACACCTTAAAAGCCATTACTATAATATAACGCCACATCATTAAATATCTGGAAAGTCCCTCTAAAATAACAGTGTCATAAAATCAGTCCCTTCATTAGGTTCCATTGACATGGTTGCGTAACAGACATAAATATCAAGATCAGAGGCTAGAGATATAAACAATGGAAACAAAATAAAATAATGAAACACAGCACATTATTCCCTAGTCATCAGGGATAATTTTGATAGGAATGGCCAGCCTTCCCAAGACAACATGAAGAGAACCGTCGTGGTTCTTTTTCTGCTTTGCAGACTTGTGATCTCCTTGTAAGAGCCGCAGTAGGTCCAAGACACCAGACTGAGTGTTTGTCTTCTTTTTCTTCTGCTTGTTTTTTTTAGTTACTTTCTTTGCAGTAGTGGCCTTGGTTTTAGGGGGAGTTGATTTCCTTTTCACTGTCGTGTTAGACTTCTTCTTCGCAGTAGTGGCCTTGGTTTTAGCAGGAGTCGTTGT
Organism: Heterobranchus longifilis; assembly: GCA_028570985.1. Classification (NCBI taxonomy): domain Eukaryota; kingdom Metazoa; phylum Chordata; class Actinopteri; order Siluriformes; family Clariidae; genus Heterobranchus; species Heterobranchus longifilis. The sequence continues at coordinate 5,354 of JAOVVB010197255.1, forward strand.
CCTTTTCACTGTCGTGTTGGACTTCTTCTTTGCAGTAGTGGTCTTGGTAGGTTTTGTGGTTGAGGCCGTGTTATTTGCAGAATTCTTCTTTGTATTGTGAGAGACCAACTTATATGATTTGCCCTTGATCTCTTTGTCATTTTGGTTAGAGTTACCCTTGTGAGACTTAGACGGTTTCTTTGAATCGCCTTCTGAAGACTTTCCACCCTCCTGAACCGTCTTTGGAACTGGCGCATCTGATCTAAAGGTCTTGTTACGTCGATTGTTTTTGATAGGTAATGAATCCTTTTTATTGGCCTGGTCAGGTTTTGGTTTGTGAGATGGTGGCTCCAGTTGAAATTTAGTAATTGCTTCTTTAACTTGCTTTGGTTTCGTTTGGCTTGTCTGTGAAACACGTTTAGCCGTCACAGTGGTCCTCCTACCTTCAGGCCTTTTTGTTTTGGGCTTCACTGGAGCTTTAGATGTAGCTTTTGAAGTAGTCCTAGGTTTACTCAGGGTGGTCCTCAACTTAATCGTTGGCCTTGTTGAGACTTGACTTTTGGATGACCTAGTGGCTGTGTTTTTTACTGGTGTAGTGGTGGCTGCTGATTTGAGTTCTCTCTCTCTCTGAGAAGCTGAGGTGGGGTTGTGTGCGGGGAGGCCTGGGGTAGGTATGCTTTTGGGCACTGTGGCTCTACTGATGATATCCTCTGTGGGTATAATTCTGACCGGAGGCTGAGGTGTCGAGTACGACGGGGGTGCGAGGACTGTAGCGAGTGACGGCAGAGCCCTCTTTTCTTGGGAGACGTGTCTGGCGCGTTTCATTTTGTTCATCTCCTGGGCCAGGGCGGTGAAGCCGTCAATCAGGATCTCCAGCCTTCCCTCCAGTCTGCTCAGACGGGCGTCCATGTCCGTGTAGCTCCTCTCCAGCTCGCCAACCTTCTTGTTCTTCTCGCCGGCTGACTGCAGAGTGACGAGCTCCTTCAGTTGGGAGTTGAGATGACTCTGCTGGTTCTCCATACTGTGGATGCTCTCCTTCATGTCGAGCGTGTTCTTTTCCAGCATGCTGAGGCGCTGGTTAAAGGTGTTCAGGTGAAACCGGAGCAGGTGCTGGAAGCTGGAGTCTCTGTTCTCTGGGCTGGGTGTGAAGCGTGGTGGGTGCCTGGGTGCTGATCTGTTGGGGGTGACTGAGACGACGACCGTCCCCGTCGCTGAAGTGGAAGGAGTAGTGAGATGGTGAACTGCAGCAGACATTAAAGTCCTAGTAGGGATGATGGTTGTTCCTATGGTGGTAATCCACTGGTAGTCAATGTCTTCATCATCATCATCATCATCATCACCATCATCATCATCATCTCCACTGCCATACGGTGCCATCTCTTTCTGCCAGCTGAAATTGAATACTGCATCAGCTCCACATCCCACAGGCAGGAGGCCGTCTATCTGCTGCTCCAGGAAGGGGTCCCCACAACTGTCTGCAGACGGCCTCTCTTCTCTTAATGTCAAAACAGCAGAATCAGGTATGATGCAGGCAGAGACGTTCAAATATTAAAATGACTGAGAAGTTGCGTCTTACACCCAAGTCACCTCGTCATCTTTGCCCTCGAGCGGCAAAGATCGATTTAGCCAGACAGGAGTCTTCATAAATGCCACGTCCACATTTATGTCGTAGAAACCCAGAAAATGTATTTGGTCTGTGCACAGACAAAATTTCGCTACCAGCAAAGCGCAAAGCTGAAGCAGAAAGCAACCTCTGAGAAGGCTTTTGGAGGTAAAGCAAAGGACAGAAGAAAGCAAAAGTAAGATCTTAAAGCCAACGAAACGGAAGGTTTCCTCAGGACATACAGCACTTTTATTTCTCTTTTGGCAAATATCTTTTCCACAAACAATTCAATCTGACACACTCCACCATATCCTATAACATATATTATTCTACCACAGCAGAAATGATCTTACATTTTGCAAATCAATAAATCCATGAAAATAATAACCACCAGCAGAACTAGAAAAACAGCACACAGTACAAAAATGTCAGAATGGGTGGCACTGATTTGCGTCTCCCATCCCTGGACTGACACCACTCAATCACAACTGCCGGGAAAAAAAAAACAAGAAAGATGCGAACCACAGACATGCTTATATCCCTTTCCTGTGAATGAAACCACTGGGTGCTCCTGCCAGCCCCTGCTAACCTTGCTGCCGGCCAGCCCAGTAACCCAAAACACTGTCCAGACGACCGTGAGAGGAAGAGAGGAAAAGCAGAAAGAGAAGGAGGGGGAGGGGGGGGTGAACGTACCTTTCACAGCGTCTGCCAGTGTATCCAGGGGGACAGTTGTCACAGGTCGGCTGACCGTCAGACTCCAGATAACAGGTCGAGGAGAATCTGTGGCAACAGAGGGCCACGCACACCATGAGGATGCTCCTTTTGGCAGTAATCGTGTTATTTCGCATGCAGAGTGACCTCTGTTTATTATGGGGCATCTGAGTGGTTTCAGCCCCTTCACTGCACACTGTTTTCTTTGCCTGATCCAGCATTAAACCTCTGAACCCCAAAACCCGGCCACAGGTTTGAAAAGCATGTTTTCTTTTTAAGAAATCTCCAAAATTATACAATTTAGCATAGCCAGAAACTGTGAAAACAGACATTATCGTCGGCCGTCCTTGAAGGAATCATGTGTGACACACACAGGAAAAGAAACCAAATCTAAGCTTAAAATAGTGATATTTCATCATTTTATTCTGTATGTCTCTTTTAAAATTTTGCCAAAAAGTTTGCACAAACCAGATCAAAAAACACTGAATTCTGTGCAACATTATGAAGCCATGAATGACGACAGTTATGTCACAAAAAGTCAGTGAAACTTGGACTGAACTGCAGAGAGGAGACGACCAGAGAGGTTGTAAAACTATAATTGGGTCAGTATGTATCACATGTGGAGACATCATTTTTTCCATTATTGGTAACACTTGTGGCCACTTGGAAAAACGTTGTATATGTAGCTTCCATTTGATTCCAATTTTTGTAGAATAAATTCTCAAAGAAATTCATTCATTCTTTTTTTTATGGTTTATGGCATTCTAACTGTGTTATATTGCACAAAAGGCACGTTTGAGTTCTCCATACTTCTCGCCATGATTACGCTGTTTCCATAGAGGTGCAGGACTTTACACTGCAGTGGAAAAACGAGCCCACAGTGAGTAAAAAACACCCAGAACGGCTCAGGGTTCAGAGGGTTAAACAGAATAATTAACAGTAATATATACTGACTAAACAAAAAAGTTCAAAAGACTTTAAGACATAAACTCACTGGTTGTTGGAAGTGGTTCCAGGACAGGGGCAGGGCTGGCACGCCTGGGCACCGCCCGTTACCGGGTTTCCATAGAAACCAGTCTGACAGCGCTCACACCTTGGCCCGGCGGTGTTATGGAGACATTGCTTTTGGTCAGAACACACACAAATAAAGAAGAGGTGAGATCCATGGAACAGTTGAATATACACGACTTACAAGTGATGGTGTGTTTCCACATGTTGGGATTCGCCAGGAAACCATTAGTGCATTCCACTGCACAGATCAAAGCTGGTTCAACGCTGGCAAAGAATTGAGAGAAGAAGAAGAAGAAGAAGAAGAAGACGACCTACCAGACACCTGCCGGTCTCCGTGTCACAGCCGCTGGCGTGACCGTTGCAGTCGCACCTCTCGCAGGTGCCCAGGTAAAGTCCAGAGCTGGTACGAGTGTAACCTTCGTCACACTCCTGCAACAACACGGAAAAACACCTCCGGTGAGAGACAAGTGATGACAAAGAGGAATACGTCTTTGTTCCACTGCAGCAGCGAGACAGACTGCAATTATCATCAGTGACTGTAATGGAAAAAAAAGTTTACTGTGCTGTTATTAACAAGCTTAAACATATCTGTGATAGCAGGTTGAAAAAAATGCCAAAAAGACACTATTTATTAACTGTGAAAACAGACATTATGGTCAGATTTTCCACAAACAGATTATGTGATGAATGCTCCTGTCAGGAAAAATAACCAAATATAAGCTTAGAATAGCGATATTTCATCAAAATAACTTTATTATACGTCATTTAAAATTTCCCTAAAAACAAAAGCGTTTGCATGAAAGATGAAGATGCTGGAAAAACCCCCATTAAATTCTGCGCTCCTCCTCAATGCAACTGTGAAGTCATGAATGACTCAGCTGAGAGCAACAGTCATGTGACAAAAATCCAGTGAAAGCAGAGAGGAGACGACAAGAGAGGTTGTAAGTAGAGGGTGTAAAAATGTAAATAGTTCAATATGTATCGCATGTGGAGCCCACATTTTGTCCATTATTGGTAACACGTTTTTTTTTCTTTTTAACTGTGTTATGCTGCACAAAAGACATGTCTGAGTTCTCCCTGCTTCTCGCCATGACTGTGCTGTTTCCACAGAGGTGCAGGACTGAAAATCTGCATGTGTACCTGGCAGGAGGGTCCTCTGTATCCCTGAGGGCAGGCGCACTCTTCCACCTCCACAGCACGTTCATTACCGGTGGAGTGAGGAACAGCGACGTCCATCTTGATATCTGAGATACTATTTAACACAAAAAAAACACACAATTAACAACACAAATGATGTTTGTCCATTAAGTGCAACGCTACTCTTCATTCTGAGGTTTGTGAAATACCTGCTCTCGGCTATGTTGTCTGCGTAGGTGGCTCTGATCATGAAGACGGTCACGTCGGCCAGCGCCATCAGCAGGTGCTCACGGGTACACGGCTGCCCATCGGCGCGACGCCATCCGGACTATCATCCACAGAGGCACGGAGAACAGAGAAAACAGAAAAGTTAGGATTGTGAGGATTTTTAGATTCAGCTAAACGATGCTCCCCTGCGAGCAATGAAACGCACCTCTCTGAAGACCACGGTGACAGTTTGCGGGACCCGTGGGAGAGGCTTGGTCTGAGAGTAGTGCTCCAGGAAGATGCCGTTCCCCTGGAGAACCACATCTGGCTGACCGTCGATCACCAGCGAGCGCTGGAACGGTTCGAAACGCACCGTGTAGCGAAGCTCCCCGCCGTAGGCCGTCACCTAACAGCAACATGGTGGAGAAAAAAAAACAGAGAAGCTCATCTCAACAAAACTGAATGGTGGAAAGGTATTTCACCCCTATGATACTGTGGGGGAAGTCACAAGACACCCGTGTTGGGCTTTGACTGTGAATGAGTTTGAGCCAAAGGTTCAAAGGAGGCTCGCTGTGAGGATAAGTGCAGCCTTTTCATTTGGCAACTTGTTGAGGCACGACTGAGTGGGACAGAAAGGGCAGAGAAATGTAGCTTGACTAACACTTTTTTTTACACAGTTTTCCCCCCCTCTCTTATCCTCTGCTCTCTTTCTTTGTTGTTTTTTTTCTCACCTTATCTCCTCGGAAGCTCTCGGGCAGCACCCAGTAGTAGATGTCGTTGGGGACGCTGGAGAAGGAGCGGTAGACGACTTCAGAGGAGCCCCGCTGGGAGATGCCTTCAGAGATAGTCTTAGTGTTGGCACTGTTGGCGAGGGAGAAGAGCTGCCCGTTCACTCCTCCACGCACCTGAGACACACAAACAATTCGTCTGAGTGAGATGTGAAAT
>JAOVVB010197264.1:0-10946 GCA_028570985.1 Heterobranchus longifilis
CCTTAATAAACTACAGCAATAGGACTTTGGACTGAGCCGTCTTCCCGTGTCGCCACGTGCCCTGCTGAACTCTTTTGAACAAGAAAGCCACTCTCCTGTGCTCCGTGCCCCACATAATCCACGCATGGACTTCTGCTGCCTGAAGCTAGTATCACACCATTATCTATCACAGGACGCAGCACTACAAGCTTGTGTAAAAAAAACAAAAAACCAAGGACCGGACTGCTCACACTTCATCTTCTGCTGTAATCTTTGACACTGTGGTGGGTAGCATCTAAAACAATCCTTCTGTGTCTCCTGGTTTGCTTTTCTGTGGTGGATCAACAGGGCTGTCGAAACATCAGAGAACACATTCAGGGTGGTTGTTGCACTTGATTGATCATGAAATAGGGACCCGAATAAGAGACGGCGGTTTTAATAACAGCCACCGGACACGATCCTGACGAAGGGACCAAGAACCTGGAGAGTCATTTATAGAAAGGTTCGATCGTACAAATATTGTTCATGACCAAATCCAAACCAAAGTTTTGATAATTTAAAAAACGGGTCAAAGATAAAAGTAATGGGTTAGGGTATTTTTCTTTTTGAATCTGAATTTTTAAAAAACCCATTTAAAATAGGGCTGCACGATGTGAGGAAAATGTGCGCTAACGTTGCTGAACATTGCGATAACGATATTACATGTGATAGATACATTTATTTTGATTTAATTTATCAGTATATCAGTTCTGCCTTTGCTGCTTTCAGTTTACTGCTAAAATACAACAAATTGCTTGTTGAATTAAAAAAAAAAAAACAGAAAGGAAGTTATTTCTGACATTTTATTGAACATTGAACTGAACACAAAAGGCACCATTTAAAAAAATAAATCAGTTACTTTTCAAAGAGCAGTTTTCTACTGATATTCTCTTTCAACTAACTCAAAAAATCCTTTTGCGATGTGTTTATTGGGCAAGTTAATATTGCGTTGATGATTAAAAATAATAATTATTGTGCAGCCCTAATTAAAAAAAAAAAAAACATTGTAAAACTTAGTTAATAATTTCACTAAAAAGTCTGTTTTTGTTTTTTATTTTTTGAACTTTGGGCTTGATAATAATGTAGCACTGAACAACACCGGCACAAATTAACTTCTGTTACGGAGGAGCGAGATATCGTCGGGTAAAAAGAGCCCCCGATATTTGTTTTCTAGACGAGACTATTTTCCACTAGTCGCTGCCGGGTGCTGGTGTTAGCATTTTAGCCATCGCTGCCTTCATCATTGTTATTACCTCTTGGGTTTGTAGGCCTTTGCTTTGCCGTAATAGTTGAAATAAATGAGGTGGGTTATCTAATCCTCACGCTGCCAGACGCCTGGCAGCGAGATGACGTCCCTTCACGCTAGTTTAATCTCAAAGGTCTTCAGTTTGACCGAGGTTTCTTTCTATCCTTCCTGCCATTGCACAGACTTGTTTTAGCTGACTCATTGTTATTTTCTGGTATGCAAGGCTTCTGAATGTGAAGTATAGGATTAGATTTTCTGCCTCAGACTGAGATAAGACTTATGATCTAGTGTTACCAATAACTGAGGTTATTAGAGGTTAGATCGGCACATGTCCACTACTGAATGTATAGTAATAATTCCCTAATAGGTGTGAGACCTCCTGTCTGCCATCGAGAGTTATACGGCGGGCGAACGAGCAATAATAGATTTTAACAGGTCAAAGATAAGCACAGTTATAGTATATTTGTAGGTATATAGAGGCTATATTGAATACCTTTTAGTAAGAGATATTGTGAATGGGGAAATAGAGGGATTTAATGTGAAATTCTGAGATGTTTCTGGTTAATCTGGAGCTGTCACTACTGCCATCCAGCAGCTCATTAAGCAAATATTACAGTACATATCTAACAGTCATCACTGTGTACTGCAGTGTAGCCTGTGTAACTCGTGGTTACCGTATTTCCTCATTTAGTGACGGTGCTTTTATTTACCTCAATTGCAGAGGCCTTTATTTGAAGCAGGCTTGTATTAGAGGCAGGTCTTTATTTCTAATTCCCTCCGTTTGTTTGGACTTTAGATGAGTAATCCTGAAAAACAAAGAGGTTGAAAACAGCATGATTATTGTTGGATTTATCAATTTAAAGCAATTGAAATATACATTATGCTTAGTTTTGCAACAAATATTGATCCACCCTTGTTTTTTCCCCAGGCCTGTATTTGGGGCAGACCTTTTGTTTGTTTGCGTCTACCACGACCCCGGCCGTTATTCGAGACCCGTCTTGTATTTGCCACTATTTAAGGAAATACGATAATGCATTGTGAGAACTGGATTTCCTGCTCATCTTTGCTGTTTTTTTTAACTTTCCTTGAACTAACATGAACTGTAATTGTAATCCACGACCACTGTGTGTACTGGCCGTTTGTTTGCATACAGCACCTCCACAACGGCTTCTGTATTTGGACTTTAAACTGTATGTGCCTGAGGTACTATACCCAAACTTTTAACCTGTTGGTTTGTTTTTCTATTGAACTGATCAGATGAGAAGAATAATAATGTTCTGATGAAGTCACCGACTGAGACGGAAACATTAAAAGGAGAAAACCAATGTGCTTTTTTTTTTTTTTAAAGAGCTTTATTTCTTGTGCAAGTGGTTCAACAGTTAATAGATACAATTGGTGTCATGTAAACATCAGTTGATTACATATAACATGATCAAATGAGATCGAGTTTAGGGTACAGTAAATCAGCACAAAGGGGAATTAAAAATTAAGATGCCCAATACTGAAATCTGGTGGATTTTATAGTCAAGGCTACCCTAAATTATTTGACCTAAAACATTCTGACATTACGGAGTAAAAGTAATCTTATCTGGACACAAGAAAGGTGGAAAATAATATAATACGGTGACTTTAGAAAATGTTTAACAGCTAAATATTTGTTGGGGTACAAACGGCAGCACTGACTGGACGCAGACTTGAGTATAGACTCTCTACACATCCGATCTGTTAATCAGCGCTGCTCTGAAACACGAACAGCAGTCACAGGCAACAGTTACAGATCCATAGATTTACACGATGTCTCTCGTTGTGACTTATTGTGGAGACCCGAGGCTTTGCTGGCAGGTTAGCGTGGTAATTAGAGGCACCTATGTTTGTGTACAAAACCTTGCATGAGAAGGAATCATTCAGTGCAGTACAAAACAGTGTAACTTAAAAAAAATAAAAAAATAAAAAGGAACAGCAAATCACACGTCGGCAGAGCCACCAAAAACAACTCCCCTCGTTGATATCAAGTCCTTCTGATTATTGCGTGTCAGGAAAAGGTGCTCTGAAACAAGACGACAGATCGGTACACTATTGGAAGTTGGAGAAAAAAAATATATATTTTGACGTGATGGAAGAACTAGATAGCATAACGGGATTTGAAGTTACTCTAAAGTGGCAGGCCGTGCCCTGGTAGGTGATTCTGATATCTGGTTATACTTGACGTCCCTCACTCCGCAGATTTGGTTCCGTTGAAGTCTCCTTGGGAGTCGGCCTCCTCCTCTGAGGCGTCCTCCACCACCCTTCGGCCTCCGCCCATACGCCGGCTTGTGCTGCCGAAGGAGGGCTCATTTCCACGCCTGGAGTGCCACAGAGACAGACGCGAGACACAGAAACATGTCCGCGCAGTGAGAGGAGAGGTTGTGTGACTTTCAGGTTTGTTTTTGAAATCCACTCGGGTGTTTATGACAGAGGTTCTCAATCTTTTTTCAGCCAGGGACCCCTGCAAGAATACACCGGGGGCCCCCGCTGTGGAGGACAGAAGCTGCCCAAATCAAAAGTGTATAATACAGAAATTCATACGTTTTAGAAAAAAATAGGGGGGAAATGCAAAGGGAAAATAACAAATTAATAAATTAAAAAATAAATGTAGAATAAAAAAATAAGGAGGATGGAAGCTGCCAAAATAAAAATGCATTAATATCTTGATAAATAAATGAATAAATATGCCATTAAATGTACCAACAATAATCTTAAAAATAAATGTAAGCATTAATTAATTGATAAAATGTGACAAATTGATATTTATGTTTTCACTTCATTTTTCCATATTATTTTAATTTTAAATGTATTTGTTAATTTTTAAATGTTTTTATTATTTAATTATTATTGCCATTATTTTCTTTAAATATAAATATTTATTAATTTTTTAAATGTATTTATTTATTATTTTTCCCTTTGCATTTTCCTCATATTTCCCCAAAACTCATCTTTTTCTGTATATTAATTTTCTTTTTTTCTTTTCAGCAGCTTTCAGCAGCTTTTTGCTTTTATATGTTTTATTACAGAAAGTGTATGAAACCAATGACCAAAATAGTAATACATTCTGTCATTGTGTTACTTTTGGATGGAATTACAGTGAAAATAAATGATTGCTCTTTTTGCTGGGGACCCCCTGGAGCCCCCTCAAGGACCCCTGGGGGTCCTCGGACCCCACTTTGAGAACCACTGGTTGATGAAATACAGAATGTACAGGCTGTGCTTTGGTTACAGGTTAAGCACGCTGGTTATCTTTGTAACTCATTTGACTCCTGGCTCAGGAAAATGAGTTCGGTTTATGGCAATTAAACCAAGCACTGAGAAAAATATGGCCACCGGCAGTTAGAGATTGGTGTAATGTAAAGCTGCCTAATGTTTTAGTTTTTCTGAGGAGATCGTGGTTGCTGATGAGCCATATTTCTCTCAGTTAGGCTCAATGAAAGAAATGATAGCATTAAGAGTGTGCATGGGGGGATGAAAAGTTCAAGTTAATAAGAAATAGTGATGGGGTCACTTTTAGGCGCAGAGGTACCTGCTGTGTTACTCCTTGGGTTCAGGGTTGCCTCTGGAATAGAGATGGACACCATTTGTTTTGCTTGTGCTCTGTAAGGCCATCAAACTAAATTCTACTAAAAATGTTGGTGCTTTAAACTGTGTGTTTACGACCCTCTGAAGACTCAAATGTAAGTGACCTGAGAACAGTTAACTACGGAAGCCCTGAGAGGAAAGTGAGAAAAACTAAAATTCTGGTGATCCATTTTCCAAGTCAAGTTGTTTTCTCTCCTGTGTTTATGACTTAAGAACAAAATAATATGTGAAAAAGAGGTAACACCTGCACACTTACTCCAAGCCACAAAAGGATTATTGACAACATTTCGATCCTGTGGATCTTCGTCAGGTCAAAATGTTTTTGTAAGTATGGCTTATATATATTAATGTTTCCATTTTTACCTTATTGAATTGTTTATTATGTCAAGTGTTTCTGGATGTTTTATCCCCTTTTTTTGGATTACCACCTGCCATCAGAGAGCCTATTGGTGCACCTTATATATATATATATATATATATATGGGTGTGGTTTCCATGTTGCAAAGATTTAAAGATTTTGACTTGACAAAGATCCATGTAGGATTGGAACGCTGTCAATAAACCATTTTTCACTGGCCTCCCAGGGCATCCATAGCAAACGCTATTTGAGTTGACTCATTTTGTGTGAATATATGTATAATATGCATATTTTACTCATACACAGACATCCTCCCAATAGTAACTATTTACCGTTGTGTTACTTTTCTTACTCCTGTTATCTGTATCCCCTCGTAGCATCACAGGAACAAAATAGTGAACGAGACAAACAAACAAACAAAAAAACACGAAGAAGAAAGACAAACAACATCAAGAAGAAAGAAAGAAAGAAAGAAAGACTCTTTGTCACCGTGTCCTACCTGAGTTTGCTCTTGAGAGAGTTGATCTCGCGGCTCATGGCGTCGCTGGCCTCGGTGGCTTCATCCAGCTCCCGCTGCAGCTTCCTGCGGGCGGCCGTGGCGCGCTGAGACTCCTCCTCCGACTCCTCCAGCTGCCGCTTCAGCTGCTTCATGCGGGTATTCGCCTTTTCCGCCTGGTGAGAGAACAGAGGAAATACACAGATATACTCTTTTGATCGATAAACTGACCAGAGTGGTCCACGAGAGCACACAGGGAGGAACCAGCGTATGCAGCTAAACTGGTTTCCTGTGGAGTCGAGAGCTCACTAAAGGTTCACTAAATTGTAAATGGTGTAGCCCCTAATTATTTATATTAACTTCTTTCTGCAATTCAGAGAGGCTCACAGGCATCAGGTCCAGTGTATCTGATGAGGGTGAGAATCAGTAGCCAGATGGGTAAAAGTTCCTACAGATGGTGCTTATGAATATTGGAATAAAGTTCCCAATAGCATTAAACAGAATACAAACACTGTCATGTTTAAGGCAAAACTGAAAAACTGGCTTTTAGATATCGTCCCCCTGTAAAGACAGCTGTAAGTGTGTAATTTAGTCTGTTGTCAGAATATCAACAGTTAATGCCCAAAGTGAATATATTCTGTATATTGATGTTTTTTAAATGTTTTTTATATGCCGCTAACGCCGTAGCCTACTCTTGCACGCACCTCTACTAACAACAAGGACCGCAATGGAAATAAATCCTGTGACTTTATCCTTGATGTTGTTTTAAATGTGCATGCACACGGGTGTTGCAACCATGTTAACTGTCTTTTTAAATGAATTGAAACTCCAAATATCCATCCACTCAGGAAAATGGACACACCGAAATGCACAGACTTGTGTCTGAGCATCGTACCTGGTCTTTGTACTGCTCTCCCTGTTTCCTCTCGTCCTCCACCTGCATCACCAGGTCCTTGAGCTTCTTGTCCTTCTGGCGTACGCTCTTCGCTGACGCCTGCTTCTCCCTGAGAGAGGAACACAGGTGTAACTGATGTAAGTGTAGAAAACCTCCTCAGGTGAAAAATAGAAACCAAAACTATAATAATTGAACAGTTTGTGTGAAGCAAACTCTGAATATTTAAGCATGTTCAGGACACAATCATATCGATGCGACAGTCATTACTGGAAGATGCAAATTGATTTCTTGTCATCTCGGTTTTAGATGGATATGTGGACATGTCCTTTCGTCATGTCAGGAGTGTAATGACATAAAACTGCTTAAAAGTCCCATATTGTAAAAAGTGAGATTTCCATGACTTTTTTTAAAATTATAAAGCAGGTCTAGGTGCTGTATAAATACTGTGAAAGTATCAAAACACTCAGAAATGCACACAGCTCGTATTCAGAAACTGTGCCTTAAATGAGCCGTCAGGACTTCTGTAAGGTTGTGATGTCACAACTATATTACATATAGGCAGAAAGTGCAGCTACAGTGCCGTTACAGTTATGCTGCATTCACGTGCTCCTCGGATAGTCCCAGTTTCCGAGTTGGGAAGCTGTTCCTCTGACTTCGGTGTGTTGCAGCGGCTTGAAGTCAGAATGTGGGAAAAAACATGGACGCCACATTATTATGTATCATATTTTACATGAATTATGGGACGCTATCCGTGTTTTATGTTCATTTTATGACTATTTTCCCATGTAAAGTGTACGAAGGGTGCTGTACAAATAAACTCTATTCAATACGTGGACAGCAACTAACCATATTACACATTACATGTGAGCAAAAGTTTTCCCAGACTTTCCCAATTGTTGTTCCGACTTTTCACAGTCGGAATTTCATTTTTCCCATCATTCCGATACCACTTGAACGCAGCATTATTCCCTGGCTGCAATGACGGTGCGGAGACGCAGAGAGCGCAAATGCGAAAGACCCGGAAACGCTGACCAATCAGAGCAGACTGGGCTTTTATGGGAGGGGGGGCTTAAAGAGACAGGCGCTAAAACAGAGCGTTTCAGACAGATGGTGAATACAGGTCTACTCAGACAGACAGTATGAGAAAAATGTGTTTTTTGAACATTAAAGCATGTAAACATGTTCTAGTATGAATCTGAAAATGAGCAGAATATGTCCCCTTTAACATAAACAAGCTCATCTCAAAGTGTGAATATGTTTGATTTTTGCAGATTTTAAGCAACAAGGCGAGAGCCAAACATCAGCCAAACGAGAGACCAAGTCCATCCGTCTGAGCAGGTTCGCCGCCCACAATGCATTTCATCACTGCGAGCAGTGTCACCACTACTGTGAAGCCGGGCCTGCCACACAGGTGAGCGCACACAGGCGCACGTCAAACATCCCTGACACTCGTGTTGTTTGGGCTCATACAGATATCCTGACCTGTCACAATACTTTGACTCTTAAAAGCTCGAGAGCTTTTTTTACTCTCTGTTCTCACGCTTAATGGTGATCTCTGCGTGTTAATAATGCATGTGTGTGTGCGTTATAGCTGTCGGAGTGCACCTTCCATGCTTTCACCTTCTGCTCGTCCATGCTGGGGGAGGAGGTCCAGCTCCAGTTTGTCATTCCCAAAGCCAAGGAGCAGCACTTTGTCTTCAGTCAGCAGGGCAGCCACCTGGAGAGCATGCGCCTGCCTCTGGTCTCCACCAAGGTCAGTTTACTGGATGCATATAAAAATGTATTCCAATACAGTTACTAATTACCTAATACAAGTATCACAATATTAAAGTAATGTAACTTGATTATTTTCCATTTTAGATTACCTCAATACCAAATATGGGCATAACTTGCACTCTACTGTCCCTGTTTTCTGCTTTTAATGCAAAATAATGGAGAAATTTCTACCCAGTGAAAGCATTTTTTTCACTAACGTTAGAGGCGATTATCTATGGTGTCACTCAAGACCGGAGTGGTGTTCAGACCAGTTCAGACCAGAGATTCACGACGAGACGAAACCGTTTTAGAACGTAGCAGTGAAATGTTGCAGCGGTGTGCACGATGTGAGAGAGAGAGAGAAGCGTGCAGGCGGGGGGTCGAGCGAGCTACAGACTGAATGAACGCCGCTCCCTCTCTTTATTCACTCACGGCCCGTTAGCGAGTAAAAAGCAGCGAATCAGACGTTATTTTCACCATTTCATCATTACTAGAAATAAAACTGTAGTAAGCATCTCACTATCACTGTCCTCATTCATATTTTAAGACGCTACAAATTATATCCAGCTACAAAAAAGCCTGAAAAGCAGGAAGTTAGAACGACAGTACAGAGAGTCGTTGCTATGGAGATGATACACCGTCACTGGCAGGTTTCAGAACGTTGCAGACGGGAGAACTGCGAGTATTTATAACTGCGAGTTTCAACTCGTCTCGTCGTGAATTTTTAGTCTGAACTGGGCTTTAGTCTTCAGGGCTTTCTGTCAGAAAAGGCTTTCTGACATCTTCATAAGTTTAGGCATAAAAAAGTACTTGGTTAGTTTCGGAATAAGATCATGGTTTGGGTTAAAATAGACCCTTTTTGGCAGAAATGTAACTTCTCCCATGTTGTGTGACTGAGACTCGTGAAGTGTTGTAATGTGTGCTCATATGCATGGTCATATACTGTTCTTTATTTTAAAATGTATTTTAAAATTGTAATCCTGCTAATAATCCCCATTTTTACTAAATGTATCAGTAATCTGACATGGTTTATACTTACCTTTTGTGTTCTAATCGCACAACACAGACCATGTATTCTGTTACTGAAAGCCTGATGTGGAGTATTTGTGATCACAACTCAGCATGTTTGATTGTTCTTTGCTCTTTTGTTTCTACTCTCTAGGACCCTGATCTGTTAAAGAGTCCAATCTTCACCCCGACTACAGGACGCCAGGAGCACGGCCTGCTCAACATTTTCCATGCCATGGAGGGCGCCGTCCATCTGCACATTCTGGTGGTGAAGCAGTTTGAGATGCCTCACTACAGAAAATACTGGCCCAACCACATCCTGCTCGTCCTGCCGGCCATGTTCAACAGCGCCGGAGTTGGTGAGCAGCTTACAGGACTTTTACATATAAATGAACGTCAGTTACAGTCAAACGAGATCACACACTTACACTCACTTACAGTTCTGCACAGCGCAGCTGCTTATTGTGGCTCTCTGATTGGTTACACTGTACGTCTGTCTGCCTGTATTACCCAATACCCTGACAGGCAGGGAGGAGGAGAAATCATACAAACTAAATCTCCACAATGTTTTCCTTTTTTTTTTTTTTAAGTTGGGCCTAAATAAGGTTAAAGGTGCCCTGTGGGGTTTTCTTGTAAACAAACATGGTTATGATTACATTCAGTGTTCAGTGCAATGTACATTGATTTGATTTTTCTTTATTTTTTTTATTTGCACAATAAAACAAAGCAGCAGAAACAAAATAAAAGAAGAATGTTGTGCAGGTGAGATTTAAAAAAAACAAAAAAAAACAACAACCTTGAGGCTTATCTTATCTCAATATGTATTATTAGCAAATACAAAAGTCATGTAAATCCACATCCTCACGTGTGTGCACGATACAAACAGAGACTCCCTCGTAAAAACATTGCTCCATAGTGCTACTCGTGGTCAAAAACTCCACAGGGTACCTTTGAGTCGACATCAGCTCGTAACTTATCTCTGCTGATAATGAGCGGTTTTACTGTCCTGGTTATTTATCACAGCCAGTCAGGCTTGTTAACAGGAGGTAAAAGGTTAAATGTTGTCTTAACCAGTTAGAGTGTGACCATCTACAGAGCTACAGTCTGATTTGTAAGTAAGCCAATCAGGTGCATGGCCTGTCTGACATGGGTGGAACTAAAACAGGGATCGCCCTTTTACCCATTTTGTCTCCCCACGACCCTCAGTGTCACCGTGGCTGCTTTCTGTTCAGGATAAACCTGCCGTGTATGTTCACTTGTAAATTCATAATGCATGCACACGATGCAAATTTAATGTTCTGTTTTTAACACTCTGCAAACGGGCTCCTCCCGGCAGCCATGGGAGGGCAGGGTTTACATGATCCTGTTTAAATTCAATCTAAAATAAGAACCATAATAGTTAGAGCATTCATTCTTTTTGCTGCAGAAAGCTAAGACTTCTGTCTTTCACCTTGTATGCTGTAGATGTCAGTACGTTATGTGTGGTCCAAAGCGGTCTGACACGCAGTGGGCGGAGCCAGTGTATTTCCTGTAATGACCGCAGGAGATTGTTGTTTACATG
>JAOVVB010197275.1:0-10945 GCA_028570985.1 Heterobranchus longifilis
ATATAAATCAGAGAAAAGAAGGAAATGTCCATTCTTGAGAGGCAGAAAACAGCATTTTCTGCCATTTCTGCATGGAATATTACTTTGACGATTCATCAATTATCAAAATAGTTGGCCAGTAGTTCCCAAAGTTTTTTACATCGCCGACCACCTCAGAAAATGTTAGACTCTCCAAGTACCACCATCATGACCAAGGTTAAAATACAGTAGCTACGGACAGTTCACGCAGGAGGCTGGTTTATTCCTTATGACATTATTTATTGTCGACTGTTGTCAGCCACGTTGCATTTCCTCCGTCCCGTTCTATAACTGCATCCAAATTTGAGGTAGCTCGAGTCATATCTCCTTACTGTTTTGTGCCGTTTACTGCTCGGAGCACTTGTGCTCGGTTGATTGTCGTCTACTTCAGTTTCAAACGGGCTGCTCGAAAAAATTCTCCTCCTGATCCACACTTCTCTCCCTAATAGTTCTCGTTTGGAGCCACAATTTCTGTATTTTTATACCATTCATTTTACTTCCATTTTACTTCCACAGTATTGCTGCCCTTGTTTTAATGCATTTTATATATCTTTGTAGCTGTCATTTCACCTGCAGCTACAGCTGGAAATTATGGCTAAAGTGGCACATTTACAGAAATGTCTATTAGTGTGCACTGTCCCTGTAATTTTAAACTGTATAAATAAATAAATCACAGCTCGTAACTACTCATGGACATATGTGCACACTACATTATGTACTATGTAGCAGACTGATATCAAAACAAATATATTACAGGAAATCCAAAACTTATTTTAAATTACATTCCATAGTTTCAGATCACATAGTTTAAGTATTTTCATTCTAAATGTTGTAGTATTTTTATAATATTTAATGTTTTTAAATTTCATATATTTCACTTAAAAAAAAAAGATATATTTCAGAGATTCATCCATGTATCACTGAGGGAGCTTGCGTACCACCAGTGGTACACGCACCATAGTTTGAGAACCAGTGACCAAGAATACAAATGAATAGGAATATCAGCCTGAAAAGATAAGATGATTACATCTGCATTGACGAGACAGTATGTTCAGTGAAGTAAATCTGAAAGCCTGCTGTCATTTGATATGATTCCTTAGATTTCTTTACATTTTTATTTATTTGCACTCAAACAATATCCTCTTCTATTCCATTTGCAGGTGTGGTCTTAGTATTAGTTATCAACTCCAACCCAGGCCAGTCTAGTTTCATCCTGATCCTTGATGGCAGAACATTCAAAGAAGTAGCTCGAGCATATGTGAAAGCTGAGCTCCACAAAGATGTGCATGGATTTTTTATCCCACAAGGAAATGAGTCAGTGTATATGTAAAAAATGCTTTTGGAGAACTTCCAGAATTTGTTTTTTACTGTATGCCATAGGAATCAATTTGAACATTGAAAAACACACTGCTGAATAGTGTTGTGTTGCGTGATGAGGATTTACATGGTTTCATGGACTACCTCATCTCTGTAACATTAGGATTGTATCAAAACATGTTTTTATGAATAAATATGCAGATTTATTTTTGCATGGATCAAAATGTCGCTTTAGCATGTATATATCACTGTTATGTAGTCCACATTATTCTATTGTACTGCTATGAGATCATTGTACTTTGTGCTCTTCCTTTTCATTAAAAAACAAACAAACTGAAGAACTGAGATGTACTCTGCTTCTTCAGTTACGCAAGAATATAAGAATGAACGCAACAACACTCAGAGTCAGTCGCGTAATCATGGTTATCTCTTGCTGTACATTTTATCTTATGTTGGCAAAGCCCCTGAGCAAGTAGGTTCACCTTAGTATCACCAACCTTGTAATCTATGATAAATTAACCTCTAACCTTGTAATCGAAGATAAGTTAACTCACAAAGTCTATTTTGTACCATGCAGTACAGAAAGTCTTGGTACAAACAAGACAGCTTTTTGAATGAAAGGAGGGTTCTTGAGTTTCAAAGTAAAGATAAAGGGAAACTTTGAACCTCACTCAGGTGTAAAAGTTGCATTGCTGTGTCACAGTTTTGTGATGAAAGATGATATACTGTATATTGATGAAGCTATTATACAGTATATGTAAAGGATTGTATTATTAAGATGCATAAGTCAAACAGCAGGTGTGAGAGAAGCATAGAAAAGGAAATGCATCATTATTAGCCTCATTACCGACTACTGCATGACTTGAATAACAAAGTTTAAGTGTGGCTGTCTATTGTACAACAAAAACAATAATAACACCACAAGACCTCTAATAATTCATGTTGTTTTTATGGTGCATCTGCAGCCTAATCAGCATTTATTAAGCATTTTTTCCATCGTTCTTTCCCACTGAAGTATTCATGCACACGTATTCCAAGCTGTCCTCACCACAGCACTACACTATTATAACATTATTTTATTGTATTCTGTGTGTATGTCTAAAACCTTGTGTAGTGTGGTTTTGAGAAATATGAAATAGAAATTAAAAGGTTACTAACTTCTGCATGACATACATCTATAATCACAGTATTTAATGCTTATATAATAACAGGCCTAATTCTCTTTTGTATTACATTGGTGTCCAATTGTAGAGCACAAATTCCATCACATGGGCCAATAATCACAGTGTGTACCCCATCACAGAGAGCTAAAATCCCAATATCGGGCATCACAATGACACAATTGACCAGTAGTGTTGCTTTTCTGTGGCTGGATAGTAGGATGACCACTAGAGGGAGACAACCATGTTTACTCAGCCCTCTCATCTGTGCACAGGACAACATTCATGAATTCATCTTGGCGCTATTTCATTTTTCACCTGCGAGATTTAATCGCATAAAACAAAAGTCGACAAAAGCAAATATGAGGGCATGACACAGTATAGTCATTGACAACACAGTGACATGACTCATGAAAAACAATATGGAAAATACAATATGGGGTGCTTTAGGTCACCTACAGTACAACAGTAAATAACACTATACCTGTCTGAATGTGCAAGTTATTCTTGACCTGTAAATGCAATGTAAAAATGCCCAATTCTCCTTTAACTAATCATTTAATTTTCTGTCTTAAAATTTCATAAAACAAGCCAAACAAGTGCAGTTTTAAGAAAATAATTACACAAAGTATGTCAGTGTTATATGGATTCAAGATAGGACGTTTAGGAGTGCATATCCACATATTTATATAAGGCAGTGTATCATAGAGGGGTGGTTCTCTCTGAAGTTCAATATGAGAGGTTGACTGACGAGAGAAAATAGGAAACGTAAAATTCACAGGTAGTCTGTCCAAGCACAGCAATAATCATTCTAACAGAGAATAACACACATCCAAATAATAATACATTATAAATAACAATCAGTGTTGTAACTTTTCTCATCCTCAGCAGCAAATCAATTCTTGATCTCAATATCCATCGGAAACCAAACACATTTAAAAAACACACATCCACATTTGGATGAGCTAAAAATATTCACATAGTACGTTCATGGGTAATCATGGGTAAGTTGCATTTTAAAATACTTAATGTGAGGCAGTAATCTTCCATGTATATGTAAAGAGCTAGAATGAAGCCTTTACAACATTTTGAATATATATAAAAAAAATAATCTAAAATGCTGCATTCATGGGGGAGAAATATGCATTGTTTAGTAGAAGCATATACTGGCTGCATCTGTGAGGCCTGACACAAAAAGGGCTTGTGAATATTTGCGAGGTCAAACAGAGAAGCCAGCCAGTGAAATGGAACATAGTTGCTCTTTCGATTAGCTTTTGGCCTTGATTATGTTGACAGAGTGAAAGAGCAGATCAATATTGTTCCCAACTCAGTAATACATGCTGTATGTCCTATGTTTTGACCTCGGGCCAGTTGCACAAAACACCCTTAAGTCCTCTCCTTAAAGTAGTGGTTTCCAAACTGGGGGGGCACGACCCCTAGGGGGAGTTATAACAGGGGGAGAAAGGATAAATATAAATAAATGATGCATGGTTCTGCTGCACTGCTAGCAAAACACAGACAAGTCTATGACAGGACTGCCAGGTAAATGTAAAGCAGATGATGGATCCAACACAAAGACAAGAAAATATTATGAGGCATAAAAATTGCCACACTGAAGTTGCAGTTGTGTATTAATTACAGGCAATGTTTCAAATAAATTCTATAGAGGTTTGCAAGCAAAGGATGTGTGATTATGTGGGTGCAATGGGGGCTTGAACATATTTGTATCGACAAAAGGGGAGCCGTGCAGAAAAAGTTTGGAAACCACTGCCATAAAATGTTCACTTAAGTATTTACGATTTTCTCCTTATCTTGGTCTTATATTTAAGGAATACCTTGAAGTAAACCGTTGCAAAAAAAGACCTTTGCAACCAAAGTAAGTAAAAAACGTAAGGTACATCTGACTAACCGCAACATGCCTGAGTTTATGGCAAAAAATTAGGAATATAAACGCATCCCGAGAAGAGTGTTACATGACCGGTAGAACCCAATGTATATGCTTAAATTGATTTATTATTTAATTGATTTAATAATTTATTATGTAGTGGATACATGGCCTTTTTAATCTTAGTTTAATTTAGTTTATTTTGATCATGACAACTCCAAAACACATGTAAATAAATAATAAATATACATCTTTGTTTACCTGAAAATAACTCTTATTCATACTGACTCACTCTTCTCCCTCTTCAAGATTAGCCACAGTGTAATCATGTCTCCATGGAAACTGTAAAATTGTACTACTGTAAAAGCTCTTTCATTGCAGTAAATGCCTCAACGTCTTTCCTTAACTAAGGAATCATTTTAAGGGATTCTGTGCAACAGCTAAGGAGAAACTAAGCCTTAAGTGTCATACTTAAGGAGAAACCTTAAGGTGTTTTATGCAACCAGCCCCTGATTTGGACTGGCCATGTCTGACTGATTAATGTATTGTTAAAAGTACCAGATTACAGCATTATTTACCCACATTTCTTTCAAACTGAATCAGTGGTGTCTGAGATATCACACCTGACATGGATAAACAAATAAAACACAAAATGCAATACCACCCTCCCTCGGGATGTTCAGTTTAACTTTGCAAACACTGTGTGCAGTTGTGAGATAACATCCAACAGGCACACCCACAATTCAATCGATGGATAAAGCTAGATCCATAGCCCAAAATAAACAAAAGAAAATCATTGAGGGAGAATGGAAACAGTCAACAGTGAGGGTGGTACAGGGAGCACACAAGTGCAGGTGTAGATGCGAGAAGAGCAGAGGACTGTCCTCGGTTCTCTGGAAGTGTTTCAGCCACATCACTGGTGATTGATTCAAGGCGAAGAGGGGAGGGAAGACAACATTTCAATTCAATAGAAACACTTTCCTCCACTTTCCTTTCCTCTCAGGACCACTGACTGTCAAACAGGGCTGGTTCTGGTTGTTGGCGTCGTGCTGCGTTCTCCATGCGTCACATCCAATCTCATATCAGCAGCCATGAAGGATAGGCAGTGAAAAAAGGAGGCTTTTTAAAGAAATTGAAACACACCCAAGTGGAGAAGGGAAACTGCGCTGTGGTTGTCATAGCAATTACTTCCTGATGGCGGGACGGTGGCAGTAGAGGATTTTTGCCATGTCTGTTTACAGTCATTCGATGCAACGTAGAGGTCTAAAGCATTCAGGGATCAGGTTAGACAAGAAGAAGCGGTTCGTATTTGAGTCCACAAATGTCAGTTTAGCTGCCCTCAGCTTCAGTCTCCTCTTCTTTAGTTGGAGAGTCCTGGCTTTTCTCTGTGTTTTCTCCCTCATCGCCTGACAGACAGAGAGAGACAGACAGTCACTTTCATGCATAAGTTACTACTTACTCAGTGATGCGAATGGGGTTGGTTGAGTCAGCGAGTAAGTCACCATGAAAACAGCAGAAAGAGAAGGTAGGACCAGTGAAGAATCAGCTCATAATGGCTCATGTTCTAAGACATAGAAATACTACGTCTGATGAGTCTTAAAATTACATCTACTCCCTTTTCCTCATACACAAATCCAGAATCTGTACATTGCTTAACAGGATTCAAGTGCAGAGAACATGTGTCATTTTTGACCACAGACAAAAGACACTGAACTAACTAAATAACTCTTAATGGGGCAGATCTAACTGGTGTGAAGGGTTGTGATGTCACAAAATGTGCAAAATGAGTAACAATAAGCAAAACACATTTGTTCACTTTATTTTTCACTATGCTTTTTCTCCCTTGGTGGTGAATGAGAGCATGTTTTGTATTAATACAATACCAGTTCTTGCAATAAATAGCCATTTTAAAACCACTATATAACATAAATTAAAACTTTGGGGTTTTGGCATCCCCTGGTGGTAGTATCAAAATATGACCAGTGTTGGGAGAGTTACTCTTAAAATGTATTTTACTACAGATTACATGCCCTAAAATGTAATTTGTAACACATTCCATTAGATTACTCAAACCAAGCAACATATTCTAAATACTTTGGATTACTTTTGGAATACTTGAATACTTCTCTGAGCTCATTTGTCTGTCTCTTATATTCCCTGTGTATTCACTTACATACACTCGGAGAGTGCAGACCTTGGCCAAGACCAATGCCCTATCTCAATGTTAACGAAAGTGAAAAATAATTCCTGTATCCGCCCTGTGATTTGGATCTGCTCCAAAGTTTACTGGGTTCTGCCTTGGCCCACGCTACACCCTTCCAACAAGTTTCATGAAAATCGGGCCAGTAGTTTCTCATAATCATGCTGACAAACAAACAAACAAACAAACCCAAAAACATGACCTTCTTGGTGGAGGTAATAAAGTAATCCCTTCAAGTAAGTTATTTTTAAAGACAATAACTGGATTCAGAATACCACCAATTTAAACTGCAACTCTAACAGAATAAAGTTACTCATACTTAGTATTTTAAATACAGTTTCCACTTTCCTCATCTGCCCCGCCCACCTCTCACGTGCATCTCCTTCCCTCATCAGTCACTCACTACATATACCAGCCCACTTCCTTTATTCCCTTGTCAGATCACCATAGTGATGTTTCTCACCTGACTTGTTGATGCTGAGCTGTGCCAGACTCTGTGACAGGTCAGTGGCTCCCTCTGCTCCAGGGGTTGCTGGGATATCATGGATGGCGTTCCTGCGGCCGGACCGTCGAGAGGCGATGAAGTCCTCATAGGTCGCCTCCACATCCGTCATCGCTTAACACACCTCACCATAGCAGGGCCTGGCACACACAGCAGCACAGGTACACACACACACACACACACACAATTAATGACAGTACTGTATTCAAATGGCATCCCATTTGGAGTAAACATGGAGCGTGATTGGAGTAATAATCTTGAAGATAGCACACCCCTTATAAGGACATTTCACATGTCATGTCTACACATTTTAAGCTTTTCTCATTAAACGCCCCGTTCTCATTCCCAACTCGTTACATATACAGACACTTCAAGAACCCTTGACGTCACTTTTACACTCCAAAGTATGACGGTTCACTACGGTCGCAGTTTTAAACGTGGTCAGCATTGTGAATTCAAACAAAACTACTTGGTTAAGTTTAGGAAAAGCATCATGTTTGGGTTAAAATAAGTATGCTTGTTATGTAAATTAAGTACTTAAGTTAAGTAGTCAATGTAGATAAGTGAACGTTGACTTTTGGTTTCACAGGGGACATGAACAGTTATCTCCTGGGTGAAAGTTGTGTGTTTGTTTGACACATCCACCAGGTGCTCCTCCCAACGCAGACTTTCTTACTCTTTATATTACATCACCTGATTTGCTGCGGATGGGTTTACATTGGATTTAGTTGAAAGCATGGTGCGACATACCAGTATTTTGTATTTGATTTTGATACATTTGATGAGCAAGTATTTGTCATTTGTAACAAGACACTTTTTGATGTATTTGTGCCCATCTCTGGTCCTATGCAGCTTTTGCGCAATGGATGCATTGTCTCTTTATGTCGACATGAAGAAAGGGACACAGTGGGTTACCCATGCATTCATTCAATACATCCCGCTTATTTTATGACCTAATCCCTGATTAATCTATTTTAATCTCAGTCTAGGGTACAGGCGAAACCAGTGACACAGAGGAGACAAATTCTGCAGAAGGAATAGTGGAATGGAAACACAAATGATGGTGCTCTTGAACTGATGCAATACAGCAACCAAGAACACACACTCAAAGGGATGATTACGGCACAAGAGAGGACAGTACTGTAGTACTTACTGGAGTAAGCATGGAGCGTGATTGGAGCTGTGTTGCCACAGAGATTTAGGTTAAACCCCTCTGTTGACATTCTAACACTCTGTATCAATCTGCCCGGATGAGGCTGCACTTCAGCACTTCGCAGGTTCTGGCATCCCTGCCCCATTTTCACTAATTAAAATTCATCAGTCTGAGATTTTTTTCTTTTTCACCTACCAATCCATATGCACTTTGGACATTCAAAGGATTGTTTGGCTTTACTTCAGTCTAAATATTGTGTTTTTAACTAATAGGGAAATTTGCAAAAATGACCTCAGCTCCCACATCCATTTGTGGCTATTTCCGGAGCCGAGCAGGCTGTGATTGACCGTGGTTATTTTTGGACGCGTCCTATGTCATCATCTGAGCACGCTCTCACTCAGCTGTCATTCTCAAAATGGTGTTAAGACAGGCAAGACCAAACAGATGCTGTCCATGTATAATATGTACAATTGTCAGCCTCAACATGGGGAAGCAAGTGACACAGGGTGACTGTTCTCCAATATAAAAACAGAGACTCAGGGGCAAACCGTGATGCTGAGTCAGTGATGACAATGTGTTGCAAATAGTACGAAGATCTGCATGATAAAGACTTTATGTAGTTAGACCTTTTAGAAAATACATTGATTCAGCACAAAACATATAATGTGAACAATTGTTTTAGTTTTGTGTTCACACATCATGTCTCAGATTTTTAGATATCAAATGAGGAACAACATTCTTGAACATGAAGCTTAATGCTTACAGACAAAATATGTCAATGAGTGAATCTGATTATTTATCATCATTTGTTACTGTCTGTTTAATGTAGATATTTTAGACTGAAGAGGTAGTTTTATTTGTACAAGTGACAGATCATTCTTGGCATGCGTTTCCTTTGCACATATTCTATGAAATATTAATTGACAGTTTACATAATTTAGCCACACTCTTGCACCCATGAAGTGTGTGTGTGTGTGTGTGTGTGTGTGTGTGTGTGTGTGTGTGTGTGTGTGTGTGTGTGTGTGTGTGTGTGTGTGTGTCAGAGGGAGAGTATGTGTCCTGTCCTTGCAGAGGCACGCTCATGCTGTCCTTATGTCTTTGCTCCCATGTGGGAACCAGAGCTCAGCTGGCCTAACAACAATATATCTAGCACATACTCCAAACAAATGTTTCCAACTCGAATCACTGAATAATACAGAAGGCCAGTGTGCTCTATCACTGACTAAAAAAATGACAAACAAAACCCTGGCTGCTCCTGCTCTGCAACCATTTCATTAGTTGTGCTGCCAAACATTAAATTTGCAGTGATGAGGGGAGTGCAGGAATTGAATCCCACAAACGTATGCCAGTGTTATTCTAGGTAGCCTGGGCATAACTGGGAATGATGCCCAACACTCTCTCACTCACACATACACACACTGTAGGCTACTCCTACACTGCCATTTAGAAAAGTAATTATTCTATTCCCAACTATAATATATTTCTACAGCTTCCTAAATCCAATGGGCTATGTGATCATGACAGGATTAGTTAAGTAATGTATTAAATGCTCTTGCCATAATTCTGTGTGAGCTGACATTAGTCCATTGAAAACCATTTGGTTTAAATAATTCCAACATGTATCATCTTTTTAAGGCAAAGTGGACGCTGCAGCGCATTAAGTAGCCTATAGTCGTGCGCAATTTGGTCCTCTAATAAATCATTTGCATTGTTGACACAGTAAACACCTAACCTTTACATAAAGGCATGTCATAAGTCGTGCAGGAAGACCGACAAATCGGTTTCAATAATAAATCAACAGCCATATGTCT
Organism: Heterobranchus longifilis; assembly: GCA_028570985.1. Taxonomy (NCBI): domain Eukaryota; kingdom Metazoa; phylum Chordata; class Actinopteri; order Siluriformes; family Clariidae; genus Heterobranchus; species Heterobranchus longifilis. The sequence continues at coordinate 10,047 of JAOVVB010197275.1, forward strand.
TTCTCTGATGACATCGACTCATAGAGCTCAGTGCGTATTAACTTTACGCATGGAATTACAATGTCAGGCATGCACACTCTATTACTACAATAATAATAGTATTAATAACAGAGTAGGCTAATAATAATAATAATAATAATTATTATTATTATTAGTAGTAGTAGTAGTAGTAGCAGAAGTAGTATTAACAGCAGCACCAGCAGCGGGGTACCTGTTTGGATTAACGGGCTTCCCAATATTCGCAGGGGTCAATCACATCAGCTTGAATGCCACCCGGTATTCCCCATTACGCTCACGAAAGAGGATTTACCAACGTCAAGCCAGTGCCAGAATACAACTACTTCCGGGTAAAATTTCAAAATAAAGCCCTTATTTGTGAAGTGACACCATGAGTAATAGAGTAAACACATATTTTAAAACAGTATCACATTTTAAATCCTTTAATGGCAAATTAAACAAAACAATTACTTTATGCAAACACTTCAACATTATCCCGAATTGAGTAGCCTAAATCTCTTGTGTATGTTATGTGTGTGTTCATGTATGTGCTTCTTCTCTCTGATAGGTGGTTCCCATGGGTGAGCTACAAGGAAATTGACTTTCACTATTCCAGACTGCAGCAGCAACAGGATGTAGACAAGTGGAGGAAGAAGAGGAAAACTGAATGGCTGAAGCAGATGTGAGTTTTGTATGTCTGTCCCTTAAAGCTTGTTGTTATTATTAAATTCCAGTCACAGATGGAAGCATCCATTCCTGTTGACCTTTGAAACCCCTAGGTTGATTAACAAAACTCTGCTATTTTGATGGCATATTGAAAGTTGTGACTCTTTAATCCATGTAGCCAGAAAGGACGAGACTGTCATGACCCCATAGGTCGTTTGTACAAGCATCTTATTACT
>JAOVVB010197296.1:0-24830 GCA_028570985.1 Heterobranchus longifilis
GAGGAGAGGAGAGGAGAGGAGAGGAGAGGAGAGGAGAGAAAAGAGGAGAGGAGAGGAGAGAGGAGAAAAGAGGAGAGGAGAGAAAAGAGGAGAGGGGAGGAGAGGAGAGGAGAGAAAAGAAGAGAGGAGAGAAAAGAGGAGAGGAGAGAAAAGAGGAGAGGAGAGGAGAGGAGAGGAGAGGAGAGGAGAGGAGAGGAGGATGAAAGGAGAGAGAGGCAGAGGGGAGAGGAGTCAGAAAGGACAAAGTGTTGTGAGAGGAAATAGAAACTGGGAGAAAAAAAAACAACAAGAGTGAAAGCTGAGGCAAGATTCACGTCTCTCAGGATACCCACATCTTTTTATAGACCTTAGGATGATTGAGTGCGACTGAGTGGCGGCATGGCAACAGAATTGTGTTTGGTGGCTGCACAGAGATAAGCTCATTGTGGAGGACACTTAAGCTGAATTTACACCTGCCGCATCTGCGAGTCCGCGAGGTCCGTGTGACGTAAATGTCGTCATCAACCGGAAGGTCCGGTCGCTTGTTTCTGAGCTTTTGTGCCCCCTAGTGGTCAAAAATAATTTACTGCATCTTTAAATGTGGCGTAAATAATTGGGGCATAGTAAACCCATAAATGTTTATTGTAAATAGGGAGAAAACATTGAGGGAGAACCCTCATTTACAATGCTGCCATGCAGACACAACTAAAATTAATTATCAATTAAAAAAAGAGTATATTACTACATCAAATAAAACAAAAAGACAAAGAAAAAAAAATACTTTCTCAGCGATACAAATGAGGTCAACTTCAAGTTTTGTTGAAGCATATTCCAAGTATGTGGGCCACAATAACAAAAACCAGATCCTCCTAACTGAATGAATTTTTGGAACATGCAGGGTGATATAATGTTGAAAAGCAGCAGCATGCACAGCTCCAAAGTCTTGAATGATGTCTCTGGTGCCCGGTACTGGCAGAGATACAATAAACAAAAACACCGGCACTCACGGATAAGTAGGTAGTCTCTTCTTTATTGTGGGCAAACCAAAACAAACCTGTTTCAGCGATGAGCCATCATCAGTGTAATGGACACATAAGTGAAGCGGCCACACCTCCTGGCCGCTGCAGTTCATTCACTTATGTGCCTCATCACTCGATTATGTTTTTCCTGTTTCTGGTTGGAATATGAACCTCACCTGTGTGTTCATAAAGCAACTTGTCTGCTCTCTCCATTACGCTGATGATGGCTCATAGCTGAAACGCTTTTGTTTTGGTTTCTTTTGCCCACAATAAAGAAGAGACTCCCTACTTATCCGTGAGTGTCGGTGTTTTTGTTTATTCTACATGCAGGGCGAGCCATGTGAGCGGGTGCAACATCCTAAGAAAGCAGCGCTGAGAGAGGGGGAGCTTTATGAATAAAAAGGAACAAATGCTGATCTGAAAGAGCATATGCATATATAGCATATCTGATCACTACTTCACCATCAAAGAGTGTTATTTTTCTGTAGACTACTTCCAGAAATGCCGGGGTGACGTCTCCTTGGGCATACGCACAGTCTCCCATCGTATTTCCATGCAAACCACAACTTTTTCAACTAAACATTCACCTTTCAAGCTGCACTTTGTGGGCATGCTGCGATTACAAATGAATCCCCAACCCCATTTATGAACAGGTGAATGCCAGTATTATTATCTGAGAAGAAGTATGAAAGAAATAATATCAGCAGTGCCTCAGCTGAACCCTGTCACTCTACCCCTCTCTAATGCACAGTGAGCAGACTTTCGGAGTCGCACCCCAGGGTGCTGGGACAGCCATACTTCCTTTGAGATGCTGTGTATTAAGGCTATGATGACATATTAAGACCTTTCACGAAGGTCAGAAAGGTCGTAGAGACGTACACAGCCGGTGGTGAGCCGGACAGAATAATAATAATAATAAGCAAACTCGACTATATATGAGATGAAGGGAGCAAAAACCTTAATCAAAAGGCACAAGTGTCACTGTGTTTATGCAGGTGAAAATTGCCTCCTTAGGTCTGTGATTCAATATATTGATCAGCCACCCTTAACAACTTTAAATAGAATAGATCACGCTGCAGTGAGAGGTTTTGGGGGCTAATTTAGGCATCCATCTAGAGCATTTGCTAATTATAATCAGAAACATCACAGAAAGTACCTACTTTGTGTTTGCCAGGGAGTTTTTTACAATACCTAATTTCCTGATTTCCAGTTGCTCATTTCCTGTCTAATTACTAGACGAGGACAATGGGTATTTCAGAATAACAGTGCACACTGGCTCATTTGGAAGCGTTTAGTTTGTTCATTGGAGCAACCTCGCCTTCATTTGTCTCATTTAGACAGATTCAAGACGCGAGATAAACAAGCATGCTGGCTCTGGCACGGAGACAGCTGATAGCATTTCAAATCAACAGCTCTGCTTTAGTCATCTCTTTAAAGCTTCCTCGTGTGTGTGTGTGTGTGTGTGTGTGTGTGTGTGTGTTTGGCGTGGGCTCGGCAAACATATTTCTGCCTTTTCTACGACATGTCTCTGTGATGATCACACCAAACAACTTCAGTGGTGTCTTGTTGTGCTTATGGAGGACACACACCACCGTGATTTCAAACATTTGGTTAGTTTGATGTGAAGGACATTTTTAAATGGGCTCATCTGCCAAGACGGAGCAACACATTTATCTCGTACTGGTATGACTGGGGTGCATAACAGAGCTCCTGCTAATTAGCGCCGGGGATTGTGGGTAGAGGATCATTTCAGCACTGCAGTGTGATTTCTAACACTATTTTAGTCGAGCCGAAATCTCAATTTGGTGCCGATATGGAATTGGCTTTTTCACATTTTAGCGTCGCATCGGAAACCAACGCAAAGCTTTGAAACAAAACAGGTGTTATATGTGTTATTGTTCCGTGCCTTTTGCTTATAAAAATAACTGATGAAGGTAAAATCTAGTCGCCTACTCCGACCTTGTCAGATATCACGCATGTGTGATATTCACTTCTTTCCAGGAGTAATGAAGTAGAGGCACGTTTATTTTTAGGTTACCCTCACCTGCTCTGTCAACATCGACTTCAGTGATATCCTACATTTCCCCACGCTCACACAATCTGAATGTCTTCAAAAAAAAAGAATACGGAAAACTAGAGTAACAGCTAATATGGAAAATGGTAATTATAAAAAACAATAGTCTGACTTCTAAGGAAAAATGCGGGCAGTATCACGACTGACACCAGATAAGAAGCCAGTGTATTCCTGTGTGAATCATCGTGACTTACGAAGACAAAAGGTTTCACAAAAACAAAAGAACTTTTCAGATTCGGAGGAGTTCCGCCAGAGATGCGGAGCACAAAGTTGACCTATTTTACAACAACGGAGAGAGGGAACAACTACTGCAAATTCAATTAACTTCCTTTTTCCTCGCAACTAGCGATAGGAAGCAGACAGAGAAACTGTGCTCAATTCCTGGGTGAACCATAAGGCAGGAAATCTTGACTTCCGGATTATTAAAGTGACCCTTAGTTCAGAACTGAAGAGTTAAGAGAAAGTAATAAAAGAAGCAAAACAAAACAGTGCAGCTTTCTAAAATCCCGAAGGGAGGAAGTTTTTTTGTTATTCCACGAGAAAGCAAAGACAGCCAGGAGTTTATTAATCAAAGATGAGGCACAAATGAGCTTAAGATCTGTGCAGTTTCATAGTACGCTGTTAAAAAGCATGTGTTGTGATGAATTCCAACAATATGTGTGTATGTGCATTTCTTGTCTGCTGTGTGTGCACTTCCTCTGGGCTCAGTGAGGCTGCGGAGCTCGCAAAAAAACGCCAATGCTGATCTCTCGCTGTCTCTACACGCAGTGGGGCATCCTCTGTAACTTCAGAATGTTTGCTTCAGCACTCCCTCGCTATTATCTCCACTGAACTCTTTAACACACTTCTCCCCTGCTCACTTCCGTTACTCTCATTGGACACTCTTGGCAGTGCACTCGCAAGTTCTTCAATTGATATTATATTTTCAGCTGTAGCAGCCTTTCAGAGTCATTTTTTTTTGCTGCAGCAGCACTTTAGTAAGGGGACACCATTTCAGATATAAATGCCATAATATACAGAACAGAACAAGTATGTTCAGCATTCAAACTCTTTCCATGTGAAGGACTTTTCAGATGTCAAAAACACACTGGGCCCCTGTCGGGGTGGTGAATGGTTACCAAATATTCCATTAATAAACTTAAAGGCATAATATGTAACTTTATCCTAAAAACAATGTATAGACTAATGCAAAAGTAATCCCTCTCAATCATCACATATGAGCCACTGGAAGTGTGTGATGGTATCTGCAGAGACTTCGTCCTTCATCCTCGTCGCTCACGGTTTCACAGCGATACAAGGCAGCCTGTAGCGTCTATATAGGTTGAATATGATAGAAAGCGGTGATATTTAACAATGAGCGGGTTATTATTACATGATTGTGTCCCCCGCCGTGTGCCAGTGAAAGAGACAGCGCTGCAGTCACTTCTCACAGAAAGAGGAAGAGAGACGAGGGCAGAACAACAAGACATATAAAACCACGTCAGTGTGTTTTGCAAACTGTTCATGAGTTTATGTTGTGCTTTTGTAACGTAACCACCGTGAAACAATCAGGAAATAAAGTTTTAATCCGCTGATATCACAATTAACGGTCTCTCTCTTCACTCACTGTCTAGCTCGCTCTACCCTCGCTCTCTCTCACTGAGCAGGAGAGGAGGGGGCGTGGCCGACTTTCACCGCTGTGTTTATAAAAACATATTATGCCTTTAACTTGACTTGACATAACCTGTGCGTTGACTTGACTTGTCCAAGAAAAATACTTGAGACTTGGACCAAATGACAGGTATTACATTTACAATGATATAAAACAAAAAAGCAGCCAACTCCACATTTGAGAGACTGGAGCCAGTGAATGCTTGCCATTTCAGCCTGAAAAATGACTTTAAAAGTGTATTGATTATCTCTGATTAATTGACTCGTTCCCTCAAGCCTTCCTTTGTCTCTTGATCACTTTATCTTTCTGTCTTTTGGATCCTCTCTCTCTCTTTTGGCTCTCTCTGCCTCACTTGCCCACAGGGTACAAGTCAAACCGGATTAAAGCAAATAAGAGTCTTTGAGAATCACTGAGTGAGAGGGATTTAACACCAGGAACTTCTGGCTTTCTCTTCCCCTCAACTTTGACAGCCTGCGATGCCAGAACTAAACTCCATGGAATACCAGTGGCAGCAAATTTACCACCCTGTGATATTTGGACATACTTGCTCACTCCAGTTGCTGTTTCATCTTCTCTGCCTCCCCACTCTGCAAGTCTGGCTCCATTTTTCATTATTTATGTGGTGGTTTGTATTGTAGAGATGAAGTCTCGCTCGGATGACGCGAGCTCCCCGGTTAACCTCGTTATTTTATGAGACATACGTGCATAACTGTCATCATGCATATACTTTTATAGCACACAAAAGAACCGTGAAAACGGTCGACATCATGACACCCGTCTGAAGGGGCGGTGAACAACATCATTTCCCATGTTAGGTATTATGGGCTGCAGTAGTGAGTAATTAGTAACATCATCAAATAAAATATTTCCAAGTGAGGGAACTCACTCACCATGACCATCCTGCAAGAGTTATGGCGTGACACGCTGCGAAACGACGCCCCCCTCGGTGCGACGTGGATGTGAGGCGGAGGCAACGGGGGTCTCGGCAGCCCGGGGCCAGGGGAGAGGGACAGGGTGAGAGACAGCGGGACAGGGTGGCTGAGGTGAACTGGAGGGCACTGGGGCAGTCTGCGCAGGCTGTGGGAGGGGTAGGGGGCCGGTGGGAGCACCGCCTCTGGCCCCCGGTGAGAAGGCTGCAGAAAGATGAAAGACAGAACCGGAAGAGTCAAGAGCATGCTTCGTCTAATGCCGACCATACACGAGGAGACTTTTAAAACACTAAAGTCTGGCAGCCTCTCACATCTGAAGACAACGACTGGGAATCTTGCAGGGTCACTATTTGCAAGATTACAACTAGATTCCTTTTTGAGATTATTTCCCATCATGCTCCTGGTGGAAAATATTGCACCAAACTACCTTTCAGAAATATGACATATTAACAATTTCTTATGTGTCTGCAAAAACATACATAACTCTAGAAACACAAGAGAAAATAAGTCATATGTTGACTATTCTTGTCAATTCGGAGTCAATATAATCCATAAAGATAAACTTTACATTTTGGATTATGTCACCTCAACTCACTACCAGCTCTTTGCATGACTTTGCTTTGACTTACCATTAGGCAAAGGTAGGAAATTGCCTGAGGCCCCAAGCTACCAAGGGCCCCACAAAACGCCTCCTAAACTTATTTACTTAAACTTTTTGCTAATTAATTATGTTTTTCTAAAAATCCATATGCTAAAATGACATTGGAATGCTTTATTCATGAGCGTCTCAGGCCATTGCACACTGAGTCCTTTTTTTTTTGTCCGAAATTGTTTCATGTTTAAAAATAAATACTACCTCACGTCGTGTCAATCACTTTTACACACTTTCGTCTGTCATTAAAGTTTTCGGAACAGGTTTGATTTTCTGCATTTTTTTTCTCATCTATCAAAAGGAAAAGAGAGGTAAAACTTCATCATCCAAACTGTAAATACAGGACAGGTAAAACACATTTAAAAGTGAATTTCACACTTCAGAGACTCAAGCTTCTCCGGCGAAAATAGCAGGGAGTTCTGTGTGAGTTTCTCTGAGCACGGCCACGGTGGACACACGGGCCCGTCGGCACAACAGCGGCTAAACAGCAGCGGACGTCTCCAGCACTCACTGTCAGGTCCACTGTGGATCAAACTGACCACTGACATCCCGAAAACACCGCAGCTCCTTCATCAGCAGGTGAAACTCTCCTTGCTCTTACCTCCTATTGCAAACTTTTGCAACTAATGGAATAATAAAACACATCAGACTCAGTGTGCAAGGTTTCTGTGTGTAATGATTTTTTTTAAATAAAAAAAAAACCCATACCAAAATTACGGACTCAAAGTGGGAAAACCTTTAGATGAATAAGGACTGAAAAAGGGGGCGAGATGTGGAGGGCCCCACGCCTGTGTTTGCCTTAGGCCTCAAAATGACTAAATCCGCCCCTGTGCATGAGCCAAGACTAAAACATGTTTGATTTTATCTGCAGTTTTATGACCACCTAAAACCAAACGATCGAGATCACGGGAGCGCTTCACACCTCCCGCAAAACTGTCAGAATTTAATTCCGACACTGGAAGTTTGCCTGCGACAGTGAAATCGCTTGAAAAGTCGTTTGGCGTGAGGCCGGCATGAAAAGAGACAGAAGAGAAAGCGTCTGCTTCTTATCAGAAACAGTCATGTTAACCTCCTCCTCTTCCTGACGCTGTCAAAGACGTATAAATCAAACGCTCCCGCTCGCCTGCTCACTATTCCCCAACTCCTCTTCAGGTAACCTATCAAAGGGAAAGATCAATACTGCACCATGAACACCCGCGTGGCTTCATTCAAAAGGTGGACGCAGCTAAAGAGCCCACACACACTCCCATTGAGACAGACATAGACTAGAGCCAAATTATAAATCTGCCTAGTATTTAGACCAGGCCAGATGTGCACAACTCAAAAAACACAATGTAACACATATAAAAGCATGCACACATGCACTCATGTGGCAGTTTTTTACCACAACTGGAAAATGACCTCACCTGCACTGTGCTTACATCAAACAGCCTTACATCCTTTCTCCTCTTACCGTTGACCCCAAATGAAAACCACATGCTCCTAACTGAAAACACTGTGCACAGCGGCTTGCCTCGCTCGTGTGCCATCCTGTGCACGCACAAACATCAGTTCTGACACAACTCCTCTTATTTCAGCACCAATCGATCACAGGTCTCTTCCCATTATACAAAGCATGTCAGGGCAGCGACGGAGTAGTTAAAGGCGTTACCGTGATGTAGACCCACGAGTCATTACAGGGGAAAAAATCCCTGCTCTGTCTCGCAATTATCAGTAACAGCACGACTTTGTATCTCAAGGAAGCCGCATTCTTCACGTGAGAAACGTACAGATGAATCAATTTCTTTCTTAACAGGCAGCTGTGTTGTGAACACACTGCTCACCACCGACTCCATTATCACTACCTCCTCCACATGTCCACATAGAGAGGGATGATTTAATTGGATTTGAATGAGCTGCCACTTGTGCAAAAACAACACGTCAATCCTGCTGAGAATTATTTGTGTTAACGAAACAGCTGCGCCATTCCAGGATCAGAATATCTGCAGTTGATCCTCCATTAGTTGGAGGCAGGTACTGTACAAAAGACGCCTGTCTGTGTGTTTGTAATGGGCCTGTCGAGCAGGGACGTGTGATTTAGTGACCTTGAAGATGGTGGCGCCACGTGGAAGAGGCGGGGCCGGTCGCGATGGAGACGTGGTGCTCAGTGACGGAGGCTGGTTCGGAGCGGACGGTCCGCTGATTGCAGCGCTTACTGATCTGGAATTTAAAGAGGAAATGATCTCTAATTATACACTTTATTGTATTAACACGTCAGTTACAATGGTAATATATTTCAAATTATGAAATCAAAACAAATTATACACAGCAATTGGCTTCATAGTGTGACCAATTGTAAAAATGTTCCCACTCGGCAGCATCTGTCACAGATTTTTTTACCATTTACAAACACTGCTATAAAAAAAAAAAAGTATGATTACAAAGGATTTAATTATCACGTTCTGAAAGCACACCTGAGCTTCTCTATTGGGTTCTTTTTACTGGTGACGAGCAGGCCCAGCAGAGTTTTTCTCTTGATGCAGATGATCAGACCAGCGACCAGGACAGTGAGGAGAGCCACCAGGACGCCCACTGTCAGATTCCCACTGTCTGCTCACAAACACACATGGAAATAATAGGTAGTCTCAGAGACAAAAGTCTTCCATTACTGAAAATACCGTGCTGTATCTGTCAACATGTCTGCAGACTTGTTTACCAATTTTTAATGTTTGTAGTCTGAAACTTTCTTGAAAGCAACTACAAGGAACTTTCATTTTGTATTGATGCCGGCGGCCCCTGTGGACAAAACTGGTAGTGTTTCCATCGTGCGTGCATTTGTTTAGGAAGTGAATGAAAGACAGATGCAACTAATTTTTTAATCCTTTTTTTTCATTTGTAGGATGCATAGTGACAAGTTGTTGTATCTATTTGTGGTTATGAAAGAACAATAACTGTAATATGACAATGGTCAATTCTTTTCTGTTTTTCTCTTTGCTGATCCTGCCCCAGTATCAGCCATAACCACAAAATATAATGTCAAAAATAAAATTCTCTAAAGAAAAATACTCACTGCGAAACTTTGCCTGCAAATATGTAAACATAGGCTCTTCAGGTCTGCGTGTCAAAAATCGTTTGATTTTGCAGGAATCGGACCCAGGGACAGGCATTAAGAATAACTATATAGAAATAGCCAATCTTCTCGCTGATGTTTGCTTATGTAGGTCATATTATAGAGGCATCATTATTAAATTGAGAGAGTTTCATAACCAGTTAAAAACTCATTGTAGCTGCTTTAAACACCGGTCTTTCTTCCAACAAAACTGGCATTGATATGTTACTGTTGAAATGCTCAGACATTCCATGCCTGAGACCTATAACATAACAGGCCCTGGCTACAATAAATAAGCCATTTGATGTACTTGAGTTGCAACTGTTGACTTACTTGCTAATCTGACGGGGCCACTCTCCACACTCCCTCCAAAACCGGCCTTGTCACAGAAGGGAGGCGCCCAGTGAGCCTCGCAGTGACAGTTCTTGTTGTTGTTGCACACCTGCAGCATATTAAAAGGATAATTAATGGGCCCAAAATGCAGTCATCGGCTTGTCTTTTTTTCATGCTACGTTTGACTATTTGCCTAACACTACACTGCTTTAATATGCAGCTTCTGCACTCAGCGGGCTACAGTACAAAAAAAACTAAAAATCAGTTTACAATGATAGGAATCAGAGGAAAGCAGCAAAGCCGCACATTTGTGAGTCTGGAACCAGTGAATGTTGGGGATTTGATGTCTGGTATAAAATCCAGAGCAGACTTTTTGCCTTATAGCACATTTTTTCCACATTTCATCTCTCTCTCTCTTGTCTTCATATCCTGCAGAGTGCAGGAATGGTACGGTCTAAGAGGATTCCCCAGCAGGGTAATGTGGAGCAGGTGAGGGCCTCTTTCCAAACCAACATCTTGATCTAATCTGTGCATGCAGGACTGCCCTGTCTCCTAAAGGAGCAACATCCTTTTTTATTCCTGTGAGTAAAACAGACCTTAGAGCTTTATAGATATGTCTTAATTGGCAAACAAATATGACTGTGTAATATCTGGAGAAGTTTCATTTTAAGAGATAGTAAAAACGGTTTCCTCTGCAGCTTTGATGAGACTTTACCAGTCACAGTCGGAGCCTCTGGGACCTGCCAGTGAATTTAAGGGTAATACCACAAAGCCAGATCTCAAACAGGACCACCCGTAGACATTTGATGGGTGGTATTTTAGAAAAATCCAATATCCATGCTCCCCAGCTCAAAGTCAAACTGCGTGTCATTGCTACTAGCGTTGGGCCAAATAAAGCCTGGCCTTCAGATTTCAACACAATTTTTGGGACAAGGACGACTGCTTGAGAGTATGATGAATGGCACTTAAAGCTGAGCATAAATGAAGCCATTATATCTAATTGATTGAACCTTTCAGCATCCAGAATGATTGATTGCAAGGCATTGTAATGGCGTGCTATACCCACCGTATACTGGGAATTTTGAACATATTACAACCAAAATGAGCTTCTGTGTGAAGGAGGAATGAGGGTATTAAGAAAACAACTAATCTGCGTGGGGACTGGTTTGAGATAAACAGCTATCACATTACAGAGACTTGCAGATCCTATCTTAACTGTTTGGTAACCATGGTAATTGAGTTAGGACGTGATTTAGGAAAAAAGCCATTACAGATGAACAGAAGTCAATTGTTGAAGAAGTGTACGGCTGCATACTATGCACTACATACTCAATAGATAAGCTATCGTTCGACATACTTGTGCAAATAAATAAATAATGTATCTTTTTGGACGCACTGAGCTGTAATTTCACAAAAATTTCATCGGAAATAGTATGCTATTTGCATACTATTAGTTTCCATACTAAGGTTTTAGTCATACTAAAACATCTCACATGTTTAAGCCTATTAAATAGTATGTTAGTATGAATCTATATCACAAGCATCATAACTTCCCTTAAACATCCTCTTTTATTGCTTTAACACAACCAGCAGAGCTGCCTTCTCTTTCTATCACTTGTCAGTGTACTTATTTTATTTTTGATAGCATCATACCGAGTTAGCATTGTTGTACATTTCCCAAAAAGAGCATCTTTGGACGTCTCTACAGATCTCCCCTCCAACTCATCTGCCTTGAAGATAAGTGCCTGTCATTGTTTTTGCTCCTTTTTTTTGTGTGTTTCAACGAGAAAAACAACAGTCAGAAAGTTGAAAAGTAGCGTCGGTGGCTCGGTAACAGACATAAAAGTTGACAAGCGATGTTGGATCGACTATTCATGATTTCCTACCGTGAGATAAGATGACGTAAGATAAGACAGAATTGTTAAAGATAGTTAGGATTGGATTCTGTAACGATGTTAGACTCTTCCTATCTTAAGGAAGTTTCTGTAAGACGTCGTCACATCAGTGAAACAGGATGAAGGTGCTGCACTCACCCCTCGACCGCTGCACTTGGCTGAGCACTCATGCACACCGAAAACACTGATGTTCTGGCACTGACGATTCAGGCACATCTGAAGCAGACAAAAGACATTAAAAATTGACAGTGTGAGCTCAAAGAGCAGATTCAGTAATATTCTATAATAAAATTCTAAAGCCTTTAATCTTTTAAGGGAAAAGACCAACAGATCCAGCTTTCCATTTCATTTAATTTGCTACTGACAAACCACTTCAGCTATAAAACAGCATAGCATGAAATATAATTAGGTAAACACTGGGATTTGTCAAGAATGTATTAAAGCGGCTTTTTAAAAGTTATATGATGTGGATTGTGGGCTCCTTAAAGGCACCGCAACCCAAATATATCCAGGCTGGATGTGAAGATGGGCACAGAGAGAAATGCCTGGACCCCTGACAGATGAGGGCAGAGGCTGGAGCCTCTTTAAGGATGGGGGGCTCATAAAGAGAAGTAAATTAGACTAAATGGAGCCACTGTATCACTGAAGTGACCAATGTCTGAATTGATGACCATTGGAAGACGCCAAATAGACTGAATAATGGTAAGTCAATTAAGTGTCTGAGGCTGTGCGAGTCTGAAATAAGATGACAAACCCTGAGGAAGCTCTTACAAAGTCTTAGTCACGGCCTGTCACTCCGCATCACTTTTCCCACTTATTTCTCAGTATTTGGGTAATGTATTTATATTATTACAGATAGCTACCATTGCTATTTAGCAGGGGTGGTAGAGGTACTCACAGTTTTTCAAGTGTTTCTTAAAACAATGCTCACACGCCCATAAGTACACCGAGACAGTTTTTGGTTGTTGTGGATGGGGGACAGAATCTGCAGGGCTCATTCTATGCAAAAATGCACGAAAAAACTCACTCTGTGTGGCACTATCTACACTGAAACTCAACAAGGAAACACAAAGTGGTGCTAAAAAGACAATTTTCCTAAAAAGGGATCGTTTGAGAGGAGGAATGACTATTAAAGTTATTGATGTACATATGGGCAGGTTATTGTATTTGTCCTGTAGCAATAAAAAATACTCAAAATAAAAGTTTAGTCAAAATTAGTAAATTAAAAATGAGTATTACCAGCAAATGTACTAAAAGTATCACATGTTAAGGTGCTCACCGTGTAGAATAACCTCTTTGATCTGAGACGTTTTTTCTTGTCTTTGATTTACATATTTATTCAAATGCATTCGTTTCTATTTTAAAGACGTACTTACTGTATAAACCGATCTACTTATTCTTTCCTTTTTTTCTTAACCACTCCCCGCTCTTGCACCCTCTCTAATACACACACCCCACAGCCCAGGATCCAACCTTTGCTTTTTCTTTTTTCTCTATTATACCAATGCACGTTTTGTAGCGTTAATCCCGTCATGTCAGCCATGCAATGTCTTTTTGTCTTGTCTTGTCTCACATGTCCTGTTTTGTTTCACTAAATAAAAAGGAGAAAATAAATAAATAACCCTTTATAAGTTTTACTTATATAATGTTTGGTAGTTTAATCCATAACAAGGAATTAAATTGTAAAAACAGATCATTTGTAAATTGCAAATCCAGACGTCAGAGAAATGTAATGGAGTCGAAATATAAAGTAGCAGAAAATGGGTTAGGTACAGTACTTGAGTAAATGCTGCTTTCCACCACTGCTAATGAGTCGGTTGCTGGATTGACTGTGTGTGTTGCGTGTGTGCGTCACAGGCATCCGCTCTCACCAGTCCATCTCCACACTTGGTCCCTGTCAGGACCAGGCCGGGGTCAGGCATGTCATCACCCAAGTAGACATGTGTGCCTCGGCACAGTATCCTCCCCCCTTCCTGCATGGGGATGTTTGTCTCTATGGAAACAGCGTTGGTACCAATTACTGGGCGGTTAGCTCCTCCTTGACACTGGATTTTGCCACATTTAGCATCTCTGCAAACATAACGAACAACAGGGAGAATAGCAATGTGATAAGTGAATAACATGTCACTGTTTTCCCAAATGTGTATATGTGCAATTATTTTCTATTTCTATTTATTTCTCACACTCTTGCTGTCCAATTAGGGATAGTGCAGAAGAGGCAGCTTGTTTGTGCCGCTTTTCAGACCACAACCTGGGAGATTTTGTCTGCATTTCACCAAGTGACTCTGTAACCTTCAATTAGGGCTGCAACTAATGAGTATTTCCATTGTTTAACGTGTCACTTATTTTTTCTTGATTAATAGTTTAGTCTTTAAAATGTCAGAAAAATTACGAGGAAAGCACATCCAAAGTTTCCAGAGTATTTACAATTTACAATGATTCAAAATAAAAACCAAAAAATACTTTCATTTAAGAGGCTGGAATCAATTTGGTATTTTTGCTCATGTCACGCTCATTTCTTGCTTCCAGTAAGAGTGTTCAGTTTCAGAGCAGAGTAACTACAATATATGCCCCACTGCACAGAAATGCATTCGTTGGTTTCTATGGGAATATCAGATCTTACCGTGCTTCACATTTGGCAAAGGAGCCTTTGGAGTCCTTGCCACAGTTGCCATAGGGGTCTCCTGCTGAGTTGACCCTTTCAAAGCAGATGCCCGGAGCTGCCTTTGCTCCTACAACACACAACGAGACGCATCAAAAAGCTGCCGAGCGTCACTGAATCATTCACACAGAGTGAGCCAGCAAAGGGGGCCTTCCACACACCTTGGCCCCACAGCGTGATGCATTGCTGCTCGTGAGTCTGGCAGATGCCGTTGTAACAGTAGCCGTCCACGTTGTGGCAGGCGTGGCCGTCGTGCAGGTAGACGTTGGAGGGGCAGTGAGGGCTGGTGCCGGTGCAGAACTCGGGCAGATCACAGGAGTTACTGGATTCACGGCATGGGGTGCCCGCTGGCTTCAGCTACACTCAAATGTTGACAGCAAGCAACAGTCATTAAGACAAAGAGCAAGAAGAGTGAAGCTGAGAAAAATATGTGGTGAGCTTCATGTCAAGATACCTGCAAAAAAAAAACGGGCTAATCAGTATCCTACCTGACAGTCCTGGCAGCACTGTCCGTGTGCACAAACAGCATCCCCCTTCAGAGTGCAGGTAGTAGCGTTGCAGCAGGGATTCATACATTCCTTCAGATGGAAAATGGGAAAAGAAGGCAAGCACAGAAATGGGATGTAAGTGAGGGGGAACAAAAGTGAAGAAGAATGAATTCAGCACAAAGAGATCATATTTCACCTCAGAGCAAATGCTCAGACTGTGTTATCAGAGGGGATGCAGCCCTCAGGACTGAGAAACCTGGCAGAGGAAAGGAAACTGCAGTTTATAGTTCTCTAGAAACAACAATGTTTCCACCTCACAGGACTTACAAGCTCATTTAGACCCCTGGAACCATGAGCCGGATGGTGAAGGAAATAGAAAACATGATGAGAAGAGAGAAGAAAAGAAGGACAAAAAAAAAAAAAAATCCTTCGACAAACAAGCAAAATATTGTGTAATCTAGAAAAAATTGGCTGGAAGTCTATCAAATAATCTCCCATTTTTCCATAATATTGTTTTATTTGTTTCACACACATAAAAACAAATCACCTTGAACAAATATAAAGTGTGTGTGAGGGTGAAGGATATATAACACGAGTCGTAATGACACGACTCTGTGGAGCTCTCTGGACTCAAACGAGCGTCCGCTCTCTCTTTGACATCCTGTCACTGTTCCAGTTGCTCATCCTCAATCACTCGCAAAGTCTTGACAACCAAATAAAAAACAGCACGAGTACAACATTTTCTCATCAGACAGCGTGACAAACGTCCCCAAATATGACAGCTATAGTAGTTTGGAAAATAGCGGTGGGGTATTGAATTTGATGAATCTATTGTTTATTAGACCACAAATGAGACAAGAATTAGCTAGCGACCACACCCCACTTCTGCATCACACCCTGCTGAGACTACTGCGCCGGGAGGAGAGCAGGCAGCAGAGAGACGGACCTTCAGTTAGCGGCTGTAGCAACTCAAATTCAGCCACTGCAAACCCCAGCGCCGGGGGTCACAGCACCGGGGGTCACAGCACCGGGGGTCACAGCACCGGGGGTCACAGCGCCCGCAGACTGGTGGCCAGCAGCAGCGCTGGGTCTAACTTGTCTGTTTTTTTGTCTGTTAACCCTAACCCCTTGGCCCCGCTGCTGAAAGAAGAGGAAACACTGAATGGGGAATGCAAAATACATTTTGAACTAATATAAAAATCAAGCCACAATATCAGACATTAACTGACACGTTAGAAATTCAAAAACAGGACTAAAACAGGACTACAAAGAAGTATCTGAAAATACCCAGATTCCTCTGCTTCTTTACGTGAGGGTGAGGAGCTTCACCAGCGGGTTGTAAAACACAGATATTTTCACTACCCTCCCCCAACTAATCACACAACCTCCGGGCAGAGAGGAGTACGCAGTGCAGTGACTCTCACATTCAGGAATTAAACCCCTACACTACACCTCCGTGATGACCAGGGTCACTGTGAAATGTAGTCAGTTACTGACTGCTGTTTACTGATATGTCGCGGTCTAGGTTTCAACCTAGTCTTGTTTTGTAATCTGATTACGTACTTCCAATTACATGTAATCTACCCAACCCTGGTCATAACATAAGGCTCACGCGACTTATTTCAGGAAATTTCCAGAATCAAGTGTCATTTTTCTTAATACTAAGGTAGCAGTCTTCTCAAATTCAAGCAGAGAGAGAGACACACCCATTTATCTGCACCATAGCCTGTAACATTTCCCCTCTCCCCATGGGGGCTCATCTGGTTCATGTTAGCCTTTATCATGAGCCGTGCCCCAACTTCTGATACAGATTGAAGCGAGCGTTCAATCGAGGCGCATTGCTTAAGATGCATGTATGCTGCATATTTGATCTCACACAGAGGCACGCTGACTGGACTCTGGAGGGCCAGCTTGCCATTAAGCAGCGGTCTGAACGTACTGAACAACCGAGTGCAGTACGAGTCGGGAGGAAGTAGATGGACGGAGCTGGCAGGGGACACAGCTGACATGATGGGCCTTCCAGAACTTCTTTCAGCCTGAAAACCATTAAGGGCCTTTCCCATGGTCCCCGGGGCCAAAGGAGGCGGAGAAGTCATGCTGAAAAGTAGCAGCCTGTGATTGTGAGGAATAGGACCCAGGCTTTTTAATGAGGCTTTTTAATGGCGGAGAGAGGTGCTGTCTGAGCACTCTGATCTGGCCTGCGTTGGCATGACGCCGCTCAACTCTGCGGAGAGCTTTATTATCGCTGCTGGCTCAGGCCTGCGGGGCTTATGTCGGTTCTTTGTTTTGAAGGACAAGGCCACTTTCAGTCTGACCCTAACTGAAGCCCAAACAGCTCACAAAAAGACTCGCTGGGCATAAAAGGTGTAAACAAATCGCGAAAGACAACAAGGCATTCTCTCACTTTTATATAATTCGCAACATCCTTCCAAGTTCTAATAGACGTCTCCTTCATATTTCATAATTTTGTTATTGTCAGCCTGCCTCTGCTGATTGTCAGCTGCATCATGATTAACTGTTTCATCATCCCACAGTCGCAGCAGTTAGCAACGTGTGCCACCAACATTACGTATGTGCATGCCAATGCAGATTCATTTAAATAATTCACCGGCTGACAGGGCGAAGCTGTCAGCGATGTTTCCTCCCAGTGAATTGTATCACGATCAGACAACCTTCCTCCCAAACATCTCTCCAGTGCACAGAATGAATAAATTCACACTCGTATCTCTAAGCTCTTTTTCTGAAGACTGTGTGTTTTTAAATCACGAGAGCTCCGTGCCGTTAGCTTTGAACCCGAGGTGAAGTATTTATTTTTACTTTGGGAAATGTTGGTTTGTGCCTTGCTTCTGCCGGGAAAGCTACAGAAACCCCCACTAGGCACGGGTGCAGATCCCAGCGGGGACGCAGGAGACATGCCCCCCTCAGTATTTATAACATGTGCATTTGTCGCCTCCAGTAAAAGCATGACAGCAGCACTTTTATTCATATCAAAATATTACGATTTTATTCACCAAATCTCAAAGAACACAAATATGTGGACATGTTATGAATGCACAGAAAGCTTTATAATGAGCTATTTAAGTCCAGGGGTTTATAAATGAGTTAAAATGCATTTATTTATCATTGACATGAATAAGTAAATAACTTCTCAAAACAAAAGAGGGAAGAGTAAATCATGCAGCCTACATGTGGGCTGACTCAGCAGAGATAACATTAAATTGAGTTCTTCTAAAAAGAAGAATAAATAATTGAAAGCAAAAAAAGGAATGCCTGAGAGCCTTACTGCATCATATTCCATTATATTTTTATATTTTGAATTATCACCTGGTGCCTGAATTTTGTGTTTTCCTTTACATAAATAAACACATTTCCACCATAAATTAATGCAGAAAAAATAAAGTGTTTGACGCTGAGAATTTCCTGGGGGAGGAACCCAAGACTCCCACTTAATATGTGTCCCCCCCCCCCCATGTTGAAAGGAGATCTGCGCCCTTGCCACTAGCACTTCTGCTTATTTCTTTCCTCAAATAAACATAATTAACAGTGATTTATGGGTGGCAGTTAAGACAGAGATTTCAGTTTTGACAGAAGGGGCATAAAACAAGAATTGTATGAAGTCTGGAGGATTTGTTTACATGACCTATAGCACTCTCACCTCTAGTTCTCCACAGTCACACTCCTCTCCCTCCTCCACGTAGCCATTGCCGCATTTTTGCCCGCCGTAGAGCACCTTGACCTCGGGCATGTTGAACAGACACATCCCGACGCCTTTCTCAAAACTGGCCGTGAGGTCCTTCTTGCTGCAGCTGCTGAACACGGTGGGGAACGGATACCTGCCAGAGAAAGACACACTTTGTGAGTGACACAAACCGAGAGAGAGGAGGAAGATGATCGAGATCCTCCCACAAGGGTCCTCTTCAGTCTGATGTAATCAGAGCTAATTGCTGCTAATCACAAAATCAATTAACCACTAGAGCTCAGCAGCCTCTCCGAAGCTGCATTAGCATGCCAGCAGCACAGGGGCCCGCTGACGCCTCCCTCCACAGAGAGAGGGAGATCTGATAATATTTTATGAGACGGGGGATCATAAAAACTCGAACCAAAAAGTGCTTCCTTCGCAAAACTTGCACCTCCTATAAATTTGGGAGAAATGGAGGATGGTGTGTTTTTAATATTGTTTTTGGAGCGGACAGAGAGGGTGGTCTGCTCCGTGGGGAAAGCACACAGCCCAGGGCTCTGTCTGCCAAAAGCTTTGTTACAGACCTCATGTGGCTTTATTTCTCTGATAATATAGTGCCTTAGATAACAGTGTGTGTGTGTGTGTGTGTGTGTGTGTGTGTGTGCGTATGAATATGAGCAGACTGTATCTTGATAAAAAAAAAAGCATATGAGGTTTTTAATACCTCCTCCTCCTCCACCATAAAGTCAGCCTAACAAGGCCACAATGGGTGAATCTGTATGTAATATTCACACTTTTATCTGCGCTCGTCGTCGTGCACACAGATGAGTGTAAGTATGAGACAGACGGCCTCATGCAGGAAGCGATATACGAACAAATGTCCTCTCATTTCTGTCCGTATCCACGTTTTGTTCTTATTTTGTTTGAGTCGAGAGCACTCCTACCACGTTGTGTGTTTGTCCAACACAAGGAAACATAAGTTTTACATTTGAGGAACATAAAAGGAATGCATGAATATCATATAATAAATTTAAGATTATTATTATTATTATTATAGTATAGATTATTATAATTATATATTAGATTATTATATGTTTTAGCTGGGTTTTTGATTTTACTGTAACACCAGTACTGACACTCTGGAAAATCACACGTTTACTTTGTTTAAGTTTATTTAACAGTCCGTCAGAGTATTTGCACACAGCACAACACCTGCCTTTATATAGTGTTTAGGAGGCGTCACCGATGCTGATAAACAGTTGTGATTAAGTGGGATTCATCATTCAGCACACCTAGTTGACAGCAGATTTGGATGGTTAATGTTTGGTGCATCTGGAGTCGACAGAAAGAGAAATTTCGGAGAGTGTTGCTGCATGAGGCCCAGTATGATCCAGGTCCACTTAAGATGCCCAAATGTTTCTTTCAACAGGCACAACACATTCAACAGCTGGAAGTCAGGAGACGCAATCAAATTGCATTTTTGCTCGTAAAACTTCGTAGGCATTAATTTTAATGATTTTTCATATCCGTTGTCCAAGTGTCCATTTCAGAGTCGTTTACAATTTAGAGCAGCAAGGAAAGTGCCTGCAGAGTAAATCAAACACATGTAGTGCATAATGCTTTTTCCACAATGACAGTGCGGGAAATTGGCTAGTTAGCTTGTTAAGTGTTTCTGCTCTAGAAAATGACAGCGTTGAAAGCACAGCAAATAAGTCACGATTGTAGCACAATTGGTGTAATCCATACAAATCTTTCAGTAAGCAGATTTCAAGAGGAGTTTGTGCACAAGGGCCAATTCATACCTGAGCTGCTGTGGCATCAACGGGTAACAGGGGAAAGTCATATAACGGTCGTTGGCGGTCTGAAAAAAATCACCTCATTGAGGTGTTTCTATGAGTGATTTTAAATGTGGTGGAGTTGTCAATTTATTTCCAGCTACAAGGCTGAGCCTTGAAGTCAAACCCATCAGTTGTATTGACTCAAAAGGTGTAAAAAACCACTTTCTCTCTGGAGTTTTTCATCTCAGAGAAGAAGGCATATTTTATGCAGCTCAATGTCGACAAGTCTTTCAAACTGTTTTTTCTCTGATTGGGATTCACATCTAATACAGCTCTAAATATGTCATGACACTGTGAATGTTTTGACATGACCTCATTCTCGGCTTGCCTTTGATTTCCGTCATGTGTGGAGGCGGCTTACATCAACTCCTGCTGCTGACCCCCTCCCCAAACGCACTACCCCACTGCTCTCTAACATCAGTACTATGCACAGGTTGTGTTGGGTGAAAGTGGGAGCACCTCGAAGCAGATCTCTGCACACTCAGGATTAAAGCAAAAGATCAGAGTGGATTTGTAATGACATGAAATGGCAAAAGGAAAGAGCAATAAGGAAAGCTGTAATAACAGCCATTATTGCGCCCTCTTTTTCCCTTCCTCCTCGCTGAGCTCCTCAGGGGATCTTGCTATGATGAACAGCTGTCAAGGCTGCTGTTCAACAGGAAGACCACTTCCTTAGCAACTGCTGTTGTTGATTTCCTCTTTGCCCCCAAAGTCTGAGACAAAATTGCTCGCTCAAGTTGCACCCCCTGTTTTGCTACACTCATTCAGTTTCCATGAAGTCAGCCCCGATCTTCGGTTACCAGCCCATGCAACCCATGACAAACACTCACATCCCTGAGATACACGAGCGGCTCAGGATCCAGCTGTTCTTTATGAGAGGCAATACAGAAATAATTGGTCTACCCTGCAACGGTGTGGGGGTGGGAGGAGGAGTAATGGCTGTGAAAAGGCAGATGAATTACAGCGGATGGCATTTAACAGCTGCAGACCCTAGGGCAAGGAAAGCAGTGCCAGGGCCAGTCACAGTGGGCACATCTGGGGCTCGTGGCAAACTAAGGACACTCCAGACAACCTCTCATCCCATGGGAGTCTGGGCCACCACCTCAAAAGAAAAGACCCAGGATGACTCGTCCTCTTTTGGCTCCACAAAGGATGAGCCGTGGTCACCTCTGCCCGGTCTCTGACTGCTCTTTGTTCCGCCTCATACTGCTGCATTGTTTTCCACCTGGTCGTGCTCCAGTTCCATTATGGGATCAATTCTTCTCTGTTCTCTGTGTTCTTTTGTTCATCTCTAACCGACAGTCAGTGTTTGACAGTTGGCTCCTGAGCTTCAGAGGTACTGCTGCTGATGGTTGATAAGAGTGTACAAAGCAATCACTGCAACTAATGCCGACCATACGCTGGAAGACTTTGAAAATATTTGAAAAGACTGGAGTCTGACAGATCTTGCAGGGTCACTATTTGCAAGACTACAACTAGATTCCTTTTGAGATTATTTCCTATCCTGCTCCTGGTGGAAAATATTGTGCCAAACTCCCTTTTCATATGTCATATTATCAATTCCTTACGTATCCGCAAAAAACACATAACTCTAGAAACACAACAGAAAATATGTCGACAGTATTCTTGTCAATTCTGCATCAACATAATCCATAAAGATGAGCTGTATTTACGTACAAACTTTACATTTTGGATTTTTTTTGCTACCAGCTGTACGATAATATGAAACATGTTTGATTTTATCAGAATGTCAAGATGCAAAAAAGACAGCTCAGACTGAGTTTTATGATGATCTTACACCAAAAGATCAAGATCACGAGAGCGCGCCCCGACACACCCGAACTGTCATGATTTTATGACATTGGAAATTTGTCTGCGACAGTGAAATCGCTTGAAAAGATGTTTGGTGTGAGGCTGGCATAAGCTGCAGCGATGGCCAGACAAGGTTGGCTCTGTGGGAGGTCTGGTGATAAGGAATCATTCCCAGATCTATTACAGGCCCCCACGATCGGCCCCACACTGTGATAATATTATAGTGCTGAAAGCTTTCAGACATCTCACAGCCCTGCTGCTTCCACACGGAGCGAGATGAACTGTGACAGTTATCCCACATTTTTGTGGAGAGTTAGCAAAGAAGTCATCAGTAAAGACATAAAAAATGAATTAAATGGAATATCTGACAAATCACAACCAGCACTGCGTACATTTCTTTTGGCTCTGTTCCTTTTGCTCTGTTCTGTACTTTGCATTGACCTGCTGTTTGTCTGACCTACCTTTTTAATCTCATTTAAAGACTTTAGAAGAAAAATGTCATTCAAGACAGAAATTCTTTGGCCAGAGATCCATCTTAAACTTCCTGCATTGTTTAATAGCACAAGTACAGTGTTGAGCATGCAAAAAGCTTTTACACGTGCAGGATAAAAAGAGTTGAAATTGAAAGCAGAAATGGAGCAAAAGGTGAAATGGTTGCTAATTAAATTTATTGGGAGCAGCACAGTCGGTACAGTCTGCCTTCAGTAAAGACAAAAAATAACTAATTTCTGGTTAAAAATGTTGCATGACCAACACACGAAGGTCATGTGATTTTTCTGCAGACTATGATCATAAATCCAAACCTATTTCACCAGCGATAAGACTACTCTTAAGGCAAAGTAGCACATTAATACACAGAGCCCTTTAACCCAAATTTAGCTGGGCAGGACTCTCTCCTCCTAGGGTTAGGGTTGTCTGTCCTTGTGGTTCAGATCACACAGAACGCCGGGAAACCCATCCAGCACATCCTGCACAGCCAGTATATGTCACATCTTTTCAGCCATAAAACGCTGATCAGGCTATGAATCAGTTCTGCCGACCGTTCCAATGACGCATCTGCCAAAACACTTTCCGCCATCCTTGAGAACATTTTTAGAGAAAATATAAAATGTGCAAACACTGATTGTGACCCTATCTCCATTCTGCTATCACAGTTTTATTACATTTTGGAAGACCTTGATCTTCTGGCATAAAAGTTAATTCAAACCTGACTGTGACAACTATAACAAATATTTCATACTTGCTTAAGTAATTCAAAACCACAGTTGCTTCACTACACATTTAGTATTAATTTTACGGCTTCCTTTGAGCATGTAGAGCCTGAGCTCTGGGCGATGACATTAGGTGATATGATCTGTTGTGGCCTATGGTGCCTGGCAGTCTGGCCCATGTTGTAGATACTGAAGAGCATTTTCACATTGATTTCCCTATGGACCCAATTAAACAAGGCACACCAGAGAGTTCCTGTTCTTCAGTGGGGCACGGGTCACATTTCCATGGCATGACTCTGACTCACTTTCTGTGATTCCTGATTATTTTATGACAAGGGAAATATATCAATCTCTGTCTGACGCTGATCACGCTCACAGCTTGACCTATGAGTGAATGAACCTCGTCTTAATAATGCATCTTGGGGTCTGTCCATCAATATCTCTGTTTGTGTGATTGACTTAGATGGCAAGTGACTGTATGTTTATTTTCATATGAACATATAAACATATCATATATCATGGCATTTATAATTCAACACATTTTGATTACAAAGTATACTCAAACCACGCTGTGTAAATGCTGCAACATTTTCACAACTTTTTGTGCAAATTGAGGAAATAGTTCTGCCAGATAGATAAATACTTGTATCATCAGCATACATCGGGAAACCAGACAACACTATGTGGAAGGTTTTTTCCCAAAACACTTGGGAGAAAATTCCAAGCAGTACCTCCAGGACTGAAAAATGAAGGCGTGAGGCCGGCTCCAAATGTTAAATTCACGTGCATGTGTCATTGTTTTTTGACTTCTTTAAGACCAGTGGCTGGTTTCACAAAACACTTTAAGTTTTCTCCTTAAGTATGACACTTAAGGTTTAGTTTCTCCTTAGCTGAGGGACTGACTGTGTTAATTTTCTCAATTTATCAGCATAAACTCAGCCATGCTGTGTGCAACGGTTTAACTAACTTTAAGGGATTCCTCAAGTATAAGACCAAGATGAAGAGAAAATCTTAACTTAAGGCCTTCTGTGCAACCAGGCACAGAACCAAAGACCGGGGTCCCTTCTGTCATGCTCACATGTCTTTGCCCGCAGTCCATTTACCCTGAATACCTCAAAACAGGCATAAATTTTGTTTCCTGACAATGGTGATAACAGCCAGATGTTGTTGATTAAAGAGCTAAGCAAGAGACTAACCAAGAGAAGTGGACCAAGCACAGAACCCTGTGGAGTGCCTGTTTTAGTAAGTTAGTTTAGATTGGACACTTATATACGTTTGTGCACATACTGTATGTACGCTCCTCTGTCCATGGAGTGCCCCAGCTGCAGCGTGTGTGGTTTAAGGAGTTATGATCCCAAAGGACGGAGACACCAGCCTGTTCTCATTTAGAGCTAATGGGGGGATAGTGGGATGGATGGAGAGGGGGACGCGACAATTGGCCGTGACCAATGTGAGCAGGAAACAAGCAGTGCTCTGTGCAGATATGCAGCTGGCACTGAGACAACTTGTAGTTGACTGCC
>JAOVVB010197317.1:0-10945 GCA_028570985.1 Heterobranchus longifilis
ATTTGACCACTTATTTTTTGACATTTTAGGGGAAGCTGAGCTTCCCTTGCAGTCTTAGAGCAATCGCCACTGGTCCACAGATGCCATAACGACATGATCAACGTGCTTTTTTTTTTTTTTTAGTTTACTAATCTGGCACATCTCCACAGCTGCTGAAGCTCTGGATTCAATGCACTTTCACTGCTGGACCGGGAAAAAAAAACTCTCTGGCCTCTTTGTATTTCTTTAAACCAATCACAATCATCCTGGGCAGCCATTGCAAAACAGCGTCGGGAGGGAGAAGATATTGTAACCATATTCTTTGTAGACCTTTACAATCATTCATTGAAAGAACAGAGCAGACCTGCCTTATTGCACTTTCTAAATCAAAACTTGTTTCTCGTAGCAAACAGACTTTGAGAAGTGTTGAAGTAATCTTCATCCAGACACTGCTCACCACGCATCCCAGACTATTAGTTTACTAAAAGTTTGGTTGTTGATCCATGATGGTTTGGGTCTGATGGCTGTTTAAATTACTTATTGCAAGTTTCTGGATTAAACTGTAACTGCTTTGACTGACTGTAAGAACTGTAACCGGAATCAAAAACCCCAAATAAACAAGCCTTTGCAAAAGGTCAAATGGTAACACTTTTACAAAATAGCTACTGTGTCCTGGCGTCTTTCCACAGTTTCACTGCTGCCAAACTATTTAGAAAAATAACTGATAAAGGTAATGACTCCAACACGTGTGTTTTTAGACAATAATCGTCAGACCTTTATTCAAGTCGGGAGGCTTTTCTTTGTGATTATTAAAGTCCAGTACACAACAGATAGAGAATGGTCTATTTATAAATTGTGATGTATTTAGAAAACCTGTTCTATATGTGTACCATGATACACATATTTGTCAGCTGAACTGACAATTCTCTCTCTCTCCATCCTGCTGTGTCCCAGAGTTCAAGTATTGACCACAAAAGGTATTAGAATTCAACATTTTTTGCGTTGACTGTTGGCTGACTGATGGCATTATTTTATTAATGATTTAGCACTGAACTTTGCATTGTGCTGACACCAGAGATGGGGTAGCTAAGCTGTGAATTAAGCCCCAAATCCTTTCGATTCCCCCTGGCTGGCAGTCTTGCTCATCACCATTACTTATTCACCAGAAATAAATAAAAAAAAAGGGACTTCCAGTGTGGTAGCAGCCCTCTACATACACTATATCCTCCAAGTCCTACCTACCTGTTATAATCCTGCATAATGGAAAAGCGGAATGTCACCTTGTGTGAGAGGCAGCTGATATCTCTCAGCGAGCAGAAAAAAAAGTCATTTAGCACAAGTGCAGATCACATTTAATTAGATGAGAGGATTTAAATTGCCATGCATCAAACACTGCGGATGACCAAAACGGAAAGAACTTGGGCCACGGGCCAGATTCCATGAGCTCTTCCATAACCCATCAAAATCCCTTGAGCTACGGGGGTCAATAAGTCAGAACACAGCCGCCTTAATTAACGATGACCGTAGCTGGGAGGTGCCCAGAATTTCAATGCCTGCCACCTGCATTCTGCTGAATTATGGAAGAAATTTACAAATGAGCAACTTTAGTTACAAAATTACCATTATTGTTTTCTTCATCGCAAAGGCTTTATTTCGAACGTGCGTCCAGGAATGTGCCATTAAAAAATCCTCCTGCACGGGCAAGATTATCCAGAGGATTATACAGCAGCGACTCATTACACGTGCGAGATAGATATCTCCATAAGGCGTCTCAGATAAAATGAGTTTGATGTTTCTAGTTCACTAATGACTCCACTAGGTATGGTGGGGTAATTTTTTGATACATGTTAACCTGTCAGAGTGGGCGAATATTTTCACCATTTAGCTGCCACCTATTGTTGAGGAGTGATTTCACTTTCATTATGCTTCGCAGGGACATCAATAATAGCCACACAGCTGTCAGAGTCCATTAAGACACATCTACATAAGGACGGGAGCAAATATTCATAGGCATATCACTTTTCTGGGAAGCACACGGTGAGATGGATTGGAATGACACAAAGATGAACTCCCTTTTGAATCCATTGTGAGACGGGAACTGCCACATTGGCTCAAGGTAAAATATCACCCACACGTGTACACACATATCGAACGGCACTCGCACACACGTCACCACACACAGAGACAGTTATTTATATATTTCTCAGTCATGCGGCAGGTTTGCTGCTTCTAGAGGTGTTATTGTCAAAGAGCTTATCTTTCAAATGCGCCATTGCCGAGAAACTTTACAGGCTGGATGTACGGAGTCACGATTCTCTGCTGTTTTAAGTTACGCTTTTTGTCAACATTAAAGAACATGTGGAGATCTATATTTTGCTGGTGAGTTGTACACACATATGGAACAACAAACCGACCAATGATTATGACATAAATAATCATGTGAATACAGCAAAATAACTGAACAAATACATTGTAAAAGAGTTTTATAACTCAAAACTCAACTATTATTGTTTTTTACTCAGCAACTGCCAGCTGTTCACTGGAGCAACAAAAGAGGACACATCAATCTTTTTGCACAGGTAAGTCCATAAAATGGGACCGTTTTTTTGCAGGGAACATCTCTGGAAACACCAAGGCCATTCTGAATTATCCGGATATTTGCAGCTGTTATTAACTACACTGATATAAAAAGTTGGAACAAAATATCTAAATTCACAAGCTAATCTAGTTAGCTAGCTGTCATGGTAGATAACAATTCCAACCTTGTTGAGCTAATGTTAAAGAAAACAAGATCTTATTTATTGTGTCTGTGCACCATATTTATTTACTAATTCTGTTTTCCATTGGCATTGCTGCTTTAGCAATCGTAATGTTGTTTGTGGTATGTCATCAACATTAAGAGAGTGACTGTCACAGGGAAAAATACTAATAGACTATATCTGAATAGGAAAAAAAACAAACTAACTCTCATGCAATTGCAACTCAAATACAAAGCAAAGTTATTTCATTGGGAACGTAATGCTTTGTACAATTATCAACAATTTGCCTCATTGTTTTTGATTAACATCTGTGACATACAGAACAAAACAGCCCAACTTGAGTTAGCATGACATTATTGGCTTGATAGCTCTGTAGCCCCCAGCAGTCTCTGCATAACGAGAACATGTGCTTGATGGTCTCATGATTATTGCATAATGCTTTGCCTACAGAAGTCCTCTATCGCACTGTAAGCTTACATATAGGTTGACATGCATTGTACTTACATTAATATTCAAAGGCCTATTGCCTTCTGAGCTCTTGTCTGAGCTCAGCAAAAAAAAAACAAAAAAAAAAAAACAGAAGGAAGAAGAAATGAATGCCCTGCTCCAGTATTGCACTGGATCAAATCCCAGATGGAGCGGTATCGTTACAATGACCGACTATCCCAGCCCACATCCAGGTGTCCCTGGAAGCACCGCTATTGACCATCACAACAGTGCCGGAGCGAGAACAAGCTTCCCTGTGGGGCCCAGATGAGTAAGGAGCTGTCAAGCTTGGCTCCCCTAAGCGTTAATAGACCCCCTGCCTGCACCTATCTCCAGGTCTGCATCTAGCCTCCAGCTGAGTTCTCCAAAGCTCTAGCTGTAGAAACCTGTTTCTATATTCACTTCCATCTCATTCGCACAAATGAAGAAATGTATAAAGTTACCACTCAGAAGATAGAGCGGATAGTGACATATATCAGCAGCCGCAACAGAGTCATTATATTGTTATAAGAATGGCAATCAAATTTTAAAATATTACAATATGGGATGTATGTCATACAACATGTATAATGTTGGTAATGTTGCTATGAACTCTACAGATCTCAGTTTAAAATCTATCTATCCATCTGACAACAGTTTTGCTGCTTACAGAAGCACAAGCCTTCACGAGCAGCATAATAGTTAAACACTTAATGCAACTTAAACACTAAAACAATTATACAACAGTTAAAAAGAAAGTAAAGAAGAGGAATAACAACTGATGTTAGTGAAACGTCCTGTTTCTGGAGGTGGCATGTGCACTGGTATTAGAAGTCGTGTGTTATCGAAGACATTGCCACAAAAATGCACACACGCAATAACTTACACATTCATTTATTCTTTGAAAGAGTTTTGAAAGTGAAGGCAGAGTTCAGCTGCGGGGGAGAGCTTTTTGTCCAAGTTAGATTATATGGAGATTGTTGCTTTGTTTAAATGAAGGAACACATTCTGTGGTATAATATGGTTGACGTCCAGGTGAAGGTTAACGTTTTAGTAATTACTTCAGACTGAGACTCTCTGTGATTCTTATTCAAAAACTCAGATTTCAAACATCCTTCATCCTATTTAATTCTTGTCCTCAACTTTAGCCAGATTTACTTTCCTGCCATACCTTCATTAAAGCGATGTTATTTTCCCTTTCTCTCACCTAAATCCAGATATCAATTCGAACAAGGGATTGTAGCTCTAATTGGGAGAAAAGCGATTGTGAGGCTTCTAAACTGTGTACGCCGAAATGTTGAAGTTAATCAAGAGGGGACCTGTATGAGCTTATAGGCTAAAGTGTCTGCCCATTATTTTATATTAAATGACAAACAATGAGTTGAAAGCTCTCGCTGCCAATCGGGGTGTTGATTCTCAGTGGAATAAGCAACTCTTTCTCTGGACGCAGCTGTGCCATTTTTGATTTGGTTTGCTACACAGGCCTACACCTCCACACACCCACACATCTGATTACTGACATTCATGTTTCGTTCTGTGCCTAAAAGTTGTAAACACTCGTCTGGTCTCCCGTTCTTGTGCAGTCTAAGAGCCGGGCTGTAACAATTGGGGGCTCGTCCGGGATATTTAACGCAGAACCTCTCGCAGCCAAAGCGAGAATCATACCCCGAGCTCGTGCAGGACTATTCCACACTGTTTCATACCGAATTCTACCAATTTGGTGACGGCAGTCAGTGATTTGGACAGTTTTTGTATTTGGTATTATTTCATCTATGTGATGATTTCTCTAAGTACAGCATACAACCCGTGTGAAGTATTGCCTCAGGACATGCCACAAATCACAATATGAGCTTACAGTATTGCAACAAACAATAATATTTCATCCTTGATACATTTATCTTTCAGTTTGTTAGCACTTGCGTTGCTGTGATTATTTTCACAGGTTTGTTTTGCGGACACTCGTGTCTTGTGAAAGTCTAAATGGCGCGAACATGTTTTAAAGCTGGAAACACATCAGCCCCATCTTTTTCTTAGAAAGATAGAGAAATGCATACACACGTACACGGATACTTCTAAAATGGATGGCCAATTTTCAACAAAACGATGAGTCACTCAGTAATCAACAAGAAAAGCTTTTGCTGAATGGGGCCAAATGATACCCTTCCCTGTGAGGAGTCTTTGTGATTGAGAGTTATGTCACCATGATGTTACATTCGCAGTGGCTGTTGTTTAACAGCTAGAAAAATAGTATAGATAGCTCGAACATCATAAAAAAACATGGATTCATTTCTCAGACCATTCATAGAAAACAAGATAAATTACTTTTGAATCCATATGCAGTGTATGAATCCAGCAGATTTCTCTGCGTAACAGTTTGTTTACAATGTCCCATCCCCAAGGTGAAAAGGAAACATATGCAATACCCCAGAAGTAGCTCAGTCTGGGGGGACTTAGCTTGGGAACTCGGTTCAAGTATGAAGATTTCTGGGCACTACCGAGGTAACCTTGAGAAAAACACTAAACCTCCATTTCTCGGGGCGCAATCCTACGAGACACCCCCCTCTCTGCTTCTTCTTGTCCAATAGAGAATATCTATATGTGCTCACTGCTCTCTAATAGGCTGAGTCTATGTAGGTCCTAGCAGCCGGTCGTTTGTTAACATAACATGATAAC
The DNA here is from genome assembly GCA_028570985.1 of Heterobranchus longifilis. NCBI lineage: Eukaryota > Metazoa > Chordata > Actinopteri > Siluriformes > Clariidae > Heterobranchus > Heterobranchus longifilis. Next base: position 5,877 of record JAOVVB010197317.1, read on the forward strand.
AGTCAATGTTGTGGGGCACACAAGTGTACAAGCTCTGTACATCAAAAGTCACGAGCAGTTCACGGCCATTGCATCCAAATTCTTCAATATTCAAAGCATCAGTAGCGCCATATAAAAGTGGTAACATATTTCTGATAAAATGATCAACAAATTGAGACAGAGGTTCCATTAAACTGCCAACACTAGCCCTTATAGGTCTCAAATGAGTATTTTGGAGGAATTTATGGATTTTAGGCCAGATAGAATGTTTTATGCAAAAGGAACTATTTTTCCTCTTTCTGTAATACAACCTCTTTTGAAAGCACTGTCAATAAAATGGTCGATCTCTTTTTTGACGTTATCTGTTGGGTCATTATCAAGCGATTTATAACAACACGTGTCAGACTCTTGCAGTCACGAGACACAGCACAGGGGAAGTTAGCATCTCTCCCCCTGCCGGCTTTTATCGGTGCGGTCGCTGTGCTCCACTAATACAAAGGAGTCCGTGCACCCACACACACACACACACGGGAAGAAATTCTAAAAACCAGTGGTTTATAAACTGCAGTAGCACTCACGTTATATATACACTGAAATGTCCCTGCGGTCTGGTGTATGTCGACCAAACTAAACAAGCTCTAAAACTGAGGATTGCAGAACATAAGACTGCTATTCGCACTAAGAATGTTGAGTATGCGATGGCACGTCATGATGTGAATACAAATTATGGATCGGCCTCTGCTGCGAAATTCTGGGGCATTGAAAAGATTTCCTCATCCCCTAGGGGAGTGGACATTGTAAACAAACTGTAACGCAGAGAAAGCTACTGGATTTATACACCGAACACAGTTGAGTCATATGGATTAAATGAGGAAATAAAATGATCTTGTTTGCTATGAATGTTCTAAGAAATAAATCCATCATGTGTTTATGATTAGTCTATGATGTATCCTCAAAGGTTTAATAGCTTCTAATATTTTATGCCATATATTTATATATTTATAACGTCCATAACCTATCTATCTATAAGAGGCAGCTGTTGTAAGAGCTGTGCGCAGGGCATTATAAATTCAGCAACACTGTCTCTTATCACTCTGATGAATATATGCTTTGTGCGGAAACATTTCTGCACCTTATTAAAACGCTCTTACAAGAACCAGATCTCATCGTTCCAGATTCATGTTCTGTTTTCTATCGGAATATACATACACATTCCTTTACCACCATATGCTATTGAATGTCCCTTTGAATAAAGGTTTATTTCCCTCAGCCAAGGTCCCGCGATGGCTTGCTTGACGTATGTCACAGAGTTCATTAGCTCCTACAACCCTGTCGTAAGTGTCTCGTGGTGAATACCATCAGAACTCTGCCTCATTGAGATGGACAAGCACAAAAACACAAGTGACAATAGGAAATGTAAAGAGTAAAAAGTATCCATGGCAACAAAGAGAAAGGCTTTGATACCTCTGGGCATGGAATGATGAAGACAGAGAAAGACTGCACGGATCTGCGTCTCGGTCCTGCACCGTGTGAATAGGGCTGCCATTAAAATGCTTGTTGTGTCATGATGAAACCTTCAAACCTATTGAATCTAAACTTTTTTCCCATCTGTTCAGTTATGTCCAACTTTATGTTCAGGAATGGAACGACACTTTTAATCACATTTCACCGAGAGCCTTGTATGTGCTACAAACACAATGTCCTGCTCACCACAGAGCCTTTGCAGTAATACAAATAATCACGTGTTATTAAAATGCTTCTATATGAGGTGACTGACTGTGTCGCAACATGTCTTTACATATAACTTAAACTACACGCTTATTGCCCTTTCCTTTTCAAAAATGAATAATAACATCGTTACCAGGCAGTTATTGATTTAAAATGTAAGTCATGTTATCTGAAGTCATTTTAATCGCCGATTGTTTTTTTTGTTTTTTTTTGGTATGCCATGCTAAGAGCGTCTGCCCCGTTATATAGCCAGCCTGTCAGAGTACATTATCACAAGCCTTATTGGCTCCCTGATTTTCATTTAATCTGCCTCCGAGATGCATTATCACTCACCCTTTATGATCTCATATTGTTTTATTGAACATGCATTGTGCTTCTCTGGTAGTGCTTGCTTTTATGGCAATGCAGTAAATTCCACTCTTTTAAGATGAAATCTTGAATTACTTTAAAAAAGTTGGTGCTGAGCAGCACAGAGGGCACTGTCTAAATTTGGAAGATGCAGTGTGAGGAGGTTGAAGGTCAACTTCACAGTAAGAGACAACTGTGGCGGAGCGGGATTCATTTAACTGATAAACCAGCTGAGCTTCACAACAAGATCCAGGTGCTTTCCAAAGGCTGCTCGGTAATGACGCTGATAAAACTTTAGCGCTCACGAGTTGTCTTGAAACATCCTGCAGCACACACACGTGAAATAAAAAGGTGACTATAATGTGCTTTTAAATGACTGATGAGGGGCTGATGACATTTCACCTGATGTCATAAATGAACACATTCAAATTTCTGATGATGTCAGTTTTATAAAGGACAGCAGTTAATACGTGAGAGGGCGTTCGTAACAATGATTATGGGTTTGTATTGGCAGCACGTATGCCTACAGTATCATTAAAATATCCATAATTATGAGTTTTATATTGTGCATTAGACACCAAACTGAAAGGACAAGATCAAAACAGAAATATTACCACCTCACTGCTACATACAATGATACAGAAGAATGTAGCAATCTGATTTAATATTTAATCTGCAGAGAAATATGTATTTCACCAATTAATTTGACTGACATTTTGAACCCAAAATTAATATCACTCGGTTAATGTTTCCAACTACTGTTTTAGCTGGTGTAGCATGTAATATTTATTTTTGTTTTATTGGGGTGTCATTTTACATAGCGGCTGCATCTAATTGTGTCTAAGTGTCAGCCATACACTGTGCATTAAAAATGTATGTTATTATGTGTAGACCTACAAACTAACAATTGCCTGTTAGCTCCATATCATATTTAACAAGACAACAGTTTAATCATAGGCCAATTAATTTCCCAACTTTGCACTCGGTCCCACAATACCCACAACACTTTCCAATAGCATGCTGTCTTATAGTTATTTCTGCTTTACACACATTTATTTATTTTTTTAAATGTTTTACTGCATATTTGCATATCTGTTCCTACTGTAACCACCAACTCTTTGCTTTTTCCTTCCTTTACTGTAAGCATTGAAATTGCAAGAGGAAGGGTGCTTCTCATGAATAACTGACAGCTAGCTAAATTAAACACATATACTTCATATATATATATATAATTGCTATTCTTCAATATATAGTAGTGTGGTTTTGATACAGTGGTTCTGAACACATGTCCCAATGGAAGGTTTTCTTTTAAAGGACACTATATAATAAAAGAGGAGCACAAAAAATGACTAACAAGCTCCCCGGTTTCCACAGGAATTGGCATGGCATCCAATAAAGCATGGCTAGTTGTGCTTTATGGGAATTATCGGCTCAGTTGGAGCACATCTTTGACCAAATGACTTGGCTGAAATGACACATTGTATAACATCGTATTAACCACAAACTATGAGTCAGCAAAATTTGGGATACATTAATATCTCCTTTATTATATCAGTGGCAAAGGGTATTGCTTTATTTAACTGGATGTACAGTGAGATGAGTAAAGATGCATTCGGGCAAAAAGGGATATTCACTAGATTTTGGAATGTAAAACTGGGATTAATGTATCTAAAAACATACTGGAGTGCACCCACACTACACCTACAACCATGTGGTTCTGAAATAAATGTACTGGTAGTACTGTGTACTGTGTTATACTGGAATCCTTTGTCGACCTTGAGATAGCTTGTCTAAATGCAAATCTAAGTAATATGCATATGTTTCCATTTCAGAGCATCTAAAATACCATATTTTTTCTCCATCATCTGTATCTTAATCACTTGTACTAAAGTCTGGAAGAACTACTGAGGTAATGTCATTTACATCTGTTTTGCAGAGACCTCCTGTTGATATTTACCCGATGTCAGTAAGACATATTCATTGCAACTATTTCTCACGCTCATGGAGCTCAAGCCCCGGTGCTGCATGTAGGGGGAATTCTTCACAGTGGGAAGAATCATATGGACATATAAATCAAAAAGTGCATTCTCAACTGATAAAGAGGAAGATAAATAGGCTCAATCCAATAGTGCCTCTGCAAGGAGCTTCAGGCATTCAAAAGCAGCCCACCCTCTTCAATAAGCCATGAGCAGATGAATGGACTGTTCTCCCATTCCAGGCTGATTGGTGCTGACAAACTATAGATCACCTGTGAGGGAGCAGCACCCTATTTCACCAGGACTTGTCTCACTCTATTCCTCAGCCACTGGAATCACTCTACTCAAGACAAAACGACAACTCGGGCCTTTTGTGTGACTTTGTGATTTTTTTCTTTTTTTTTTTTTTACAGCCTCACGGCCAGCTTAGTTCTTATAGAAACCATTTTTTTTTGTAACAATACTGGAGAAGACAGAGACCCCAAACAGCAGAGGCAGGAGACAAGAGTGGCGTTCACAAAACTCTTGGTCTTTACTTGCAATTGCTCAAAACACAGGCAGGCACTCAAAAACAGACAGTAGCACAGGCAGGGAGCGGGCGAAGAACAAATCCGAGGAAAACACGAGTCAAAACTGAAGAAACAATCTAGGAAACGCCGGAAAGCGATGTGCACACGAGGAGAAGCAAAGACAATCTGGCAGAGGAGCAGGGGAAACCGGGGAGTATAAATACACGGGGTAGACAGCCGAGGAAATCAGGGGCAAGAGCAGGTGATGGCAATCAGCCGGGTGGGAAAACACTCAGACAGGAACTGAAATGACAAGGGGAGATTAGAACTACAAAATAAAACAGGAAATGTGCAAAAGAAAAAATAGGAACATACATTTACCGCAACCAGACTCATTAACAAGACCCGGGACCCTCACTGACATGGTCCCTCATTCCACTCAATATCACAATATGTCCATTGCACATCTGTAAACTTTGCACACCTGTAAACTCTGCACTTTATAAACTTTGCACACCGGAGTTCTCAG
>JAOVVB010197338.1:0-10944 GCA_028570985.1 Heterobranchus longifilis
AATAATCAGCCTGGCTATTAGCGTGTTTATTCAACTTAAAAGACACGTGAACAGAAGGAAACTTTAAATATCTCAGGGCTCATGAGTGTGTGTGGGTGGAGGCCTGCAGAGAGAAAACAGGATGGAGAGAAAAAGTCCTGAGATGAGTGTAGACGGCCCGTGTTTTTCCCCTCAGTCTGATTAAGATGTTGCATTAATGCTTCAACACTTTGAGTGTTTATGTGTTTGTAAATGAGCGGACAGGGAATGGAAAACTATTTTAGGAGCAAAGTTAATGTTTGTGGATGAATACTTTGGGAAATACGTGAATAATCGCTTTCTTGCCGAAGAATATTTCCCAAAAAGTGCTAAAACTATTCCTTTAATGGGGCTTGTGGTTTGATTGTTTTGTTAATTACTGTTTGTTTCCGAGGGCAGTAAATAACATGGACTCCTTAAAGTGCTCAGAAAAAAAGAAAAAAACAATTATTCTGTGTGCTGAAGATCATGTGATACAACTGAAAGCTCGAAAACAGCTGCAGCTAAATGAACCTCCGCATGAGATTTTTTTTTTTACTGTTTCCAAAATCAAGAATGAACTTTCATGAGTTGAACATTCATTCAGAAATGTCACGCTGAGTTTCTGAACGCCACTTCCTTCCTTCAAACGCCCGTCGGTGGTTAATGTACGTAGAAACCAACATTTTAAAATAATTTTGGCCTCGTCGTCCTCCCGCCTCTCTGCCGTCTGCAGGTCTGAGGATGTGCTGCGCTCTGTTTTTTTCTCACGTCAGCAAACCTCAGCAGCAGAGAACTGTGGGGTCGGAGGCGCAGCATAAATTACAGCGCTGCTTTTCTATCTTTCACTCTCTGACACACACACACATTTTCACACACTTGTGCACACTCACACACACACACACACACACAGCTGCTGCACAGCTGTCTGATCCATGAGGAGAAAGGCAGTAATCCAGTCGCCTACGTCTTCGATATGTATCTCTCACACACACACACACACACTGTGAGGGTAAAAAGCTTTTATTCACTGATAAAACAACCACAGAAGTTTTTCTTCTCTCATTTAGTTGAGCTGACCTCAACTTTTTCCAGGGGTGCACCATCAGGAGAGGCAGACTGGGCAATGCTTGGGGCCCCCCCAAAAAATGGAGAAAGTTGGCCCTCGACTCATATTGGCACATTTTGACAACAATAGACCCCCCCCCAGATCAGACAGAGCACTTTTTAGCAGCCTGCGGAGCTGCTTTCTGTAGGCCGGATTGTTTTTTAATGACTGCATTCCTCACAACGCAGGCTGAGGACCTGAGGTATACGAAAACGTGATTTTCAGCAGAGGGGCTCTTTAAGTCACGCTCCGCCACAGGGTGCAGGTGGTCTCGTGTACCTGCAGCCCTCTGTGCCTCGGGGTGGATTAGCTTTGTGCACTGCAGATAGTTGTCAGTTTGGCTCGAGGAGAAGATACGAGCTGCAGCTTCTGCTGCTCAGCCTCGAGGCGCTTACACATCCAGGTGGATAAAACCACCAGCTGCCTGTTAGAACACAAAACACATTTTATTTCATATACGGCAGCCCCCTAAAAAAACAGGGACTAGCTACAATTAAATCAAAGTTATTCATATTTTCTGAGGCTGTTAAATGTTTGATTGCATCCCTAAAGTTTGGTAAAGAATAACACAGCGCGCTGTAGCAGCACTTTCTACCTACTGTGTATATAGTATAGTTGTGTATATAGTATAGTTGTGACATCACAACCTTACAGAAGTCCTGACGGCTCGTTTAAAGGCAGTTTGTGAATACAGGCTGTGTGCATTTCACGTGTAATTACATAACTGTTTCTCAGAGCACTTTTCAGAAGAGCTATGTTTGAAACTTTACATGAATAGTTTTTTTGATCTTTTTATATTGCATGTAATAATACTTGTATCCCTCCCAGTACATTCTGATACTGAATTCAATGCTCTGTTTAACGTCGTAACCCTAAACCCCCCCCAGCTGCCCTCATCAACAGCTGACTCCACCTGCTGACCACGAGAGAGCCTGCTGACATCTCAAGTATGTTACTGCAGGAATAATTCAATCATTTCTGAATTTATTCTCTTTTTATTCACATACAGTACCTTCAATTCTGGACACATTACATTCAAGAATATCAAAAGGAAAATGCCTAAAGAGTGAATTCCCTCACAAAGAGCACAAAGAAATGCATTGGGACGTACAGCACTCTGTTAAAAATCTGCATATATTAGACATGCACACATTATAGACTACAACATGTCTATAACGTGCACAATGTAACATATGGGGCAGAGCTATTTACATTTGATCCAAAAATGTAGTTCCTCTTAATCTTTAAATCTCTTTTCTTTTTTTTTTTATACATAACATGTACATTATTATTCTTTAGTGGGGAGAGCTGGAATCTCCTACATCCTTTAAAATCACATACACATCACACCGGTTGTTGTTTTAAAAGCACTCTACTTCACCATAAATAAAACAATTACAAAAATATACCTCACTTCAAACAGAGCCATTGCAGGAAAAGAGTGTACAGCCATCATGGAATGATAAAAAAAACAACATATCAACCTGTAAGAATAAAACAGAGATGGGAGAGGAGAGGAGCGGAGCGGGGGCGGAGGGCGTCTGGTTTCCAGGACAGTGTGTGAAAGAGTTTAAGCTGGAATTCCAATGAAAGACAGAAGTTTAACGGGAATGTTTGAGGTTGTGTGACGGGGCTGTTGATGGGCGGGGACCGCGGTGGTGACGTGGGGGAGTCTGGGGCGGAGGAGGGCCACTTCCTGCCGTGGGTTCCCTTTTTGAAGTCGTCAAAAACCGCCCTCCTCTTTTGCGGACGCCGACGATTAGTAGAAACATCAGCGATACAGGAATGCAGGGGGGTTAAAAACTCCAGGTCCGTGTATGATTAGTAGTGTGTTTACATTCACAGGTATATCCCATCGTACTAAGGCTCAGGAGGGTGCCGTGTGTGTCTGTGTGTGTGTGTGTGTGTGTGTGTGTGCTGCTGCTGTTCCTCCTGAGTAGCAGAAGACTAGAAGTGAAGCTATTTTTTCTTGGAGTTGACGCTCTTGCAGACCCAATTCATGCCCTCCTGAAAGAGAATTCAAGAGAAGAGACGCAGCGCGGTGAGAAGAAGAAAATAAAAAAAGGCACATAACGGTGAATCAGGGCTCCTACAGCTTAAGGCAAGTTAGATTTAAGACGTTTTAATTCCACTCAGAATTAAATTAAAGACCGGAAAATATCTGCAGCACCACAGTATTGAATTTAAAATGGTATTTTTGACACATTTTGCCTTCAACAAATATTGCACCTCCTGTGATTTGAAAACTGCAGTAGCCCATATTGCAATTTCGATCAAATTTTGATTAATTGTTCAGCCCTCGCGTATATCCGAATGTTGTTCAGATAATCTGCTGCTGCTGACGCTGCTGATATCGGAGGTGGGGGTGGAACAGAATTGGTAAATACCGGCCGTTTGTTGGTGAGTTTTCTTGGCGATTTTGTGTTTCTCACTCTGCATGTGGTGATGATTCCACTGCCTTGATTCCCATCGTGCTGAGTTTGAAAAACCTTTTGCATAAATTACACCGAGCCTCGTCTGTATTGCCTTGTTCTGGTTTCAGCCACGTCACGAAATCTTGGTTAAATAGCCATTTTTTGTTGAATGTAGGCTTCCCCGTGTCGTCCACAGTGACAGCCAACAGTCTGTGGATCCTCTGCTCTGAAACTAAATATGAGTTTTGTTTTGTTTTGTGTCGGCTTTTCGTCGTGTAAAAGCCGTGGGCAGACAGACATGTTGGGCTCCGACTCATTTCCAAAAAAACAACTTGTCCTTGTCGTTTAAAAAATTAAATTCATATATTTCACAAACTCAAAATTGTTCCAAACATGGTTCTAAATTACCTTCATCAATAAACGAAACGAAAAAGTCACTAAAGACATAAAAAAGGTTCCAACATAATGTGGTGGAAAGACGTTATCTCTCCCGCGGCGTCAGCTGCCCGACATTTTATTTACCAAACTCCACCCACATTAACCTGCGTCTTAAGCTCCCGGTGCCAAATCCACAATGTATAAGAAATAAATATAACCCAAAACTATAAGCACTTTCATACATATTCATTTGGATAATAAAATTACGTTGCAACGTCAGGAAAAAAAGGATCAAATCCTACTTCCCGTGTCTGAGCATTTTTAAGACGTTTGAAAGATTGATTGAAGACATTTTAATACCAACGAAGGCCTTATTTTTAGATGAATCAATTCAATGCCTTCAAGACTTTTTAAGGATCCACGAGAACCCTGATGAATGCAAAAAAAAGGGGGAAAGCTCGGCTTGCACGCTCACCTGAATCCCCTCACCGGTGAGGGCGGAGCAGGACTGGATCTGCCACATGCGGTCCCGGATGGTGTGCAGATTGAGACCCTCTGCGATCTCGGAGGCCGGCGCGGCCGTCAGCAGGTCCTGCTTGTTTGCAAAGATCAACACGGGAACGCCGCTCAGCTTCTCCTCATCCAACAACTCAGCCAGCTCCTGCAACACACACACACACACACACGTCAATTATACAATACACACACACACAAATACTGTCACAGCAAAAAAAAAAAAGATGATACTTGTGATACATTCAAATCTCCTGTTTTCAGCTGCTAAAACCCTTAAAATCATAAAAAACACAAAGACAGACAGCGACAGGCATAACCATAAACCTTGAATATTTAATTATTAGGTCTCTGCATTGAAAGGACTTAGTCTCAGTTATGGAAAAAAAGGAAAATGCTCAAATGCCATCCATTGCATAGTCAGCAAACAGTTGCTTTTAAGACTTGCCCCAAAATAATGAAAATATGAAACAATTAGCTGATCAACAGAAAATTATTCTGTCATAATTGTGATCAATTAATTGTTAGTTATTTTTTAAAGCAAAAATGCCAAGAAAAATCACTCTTTCCAACATCTCAAAAGTGAATATTTTTGTGTTGTTAGTCGTTCATGATAGTAAATTGCATGAAACGATTAGAAATCTGTTTTGGTTGCTCCTGTTTTGTTTTTGGCTAGGAATGTAATTCTAAAAGGGTAGGCATTATAAACTTTAGCTTCTGCCTACACCTTTTCCATCTCTTTACATGTTATATTTTCCCTTTCAATTAATGCATTATTGTAATCATTTACCCTTACTGTGGAAAACTGTCAAAAAGGGCCAAAATAAATTACTACTACTAAATTGAATGTTTTTGGGACGGTCATCTGAAGACATCACCTCATGCTCTGGGAAAATGTGATGGCCATTTATTTCTATTTCATGACATTTAATCGATTAATAGAGATTAAGAGAGAAGGAAAATAATTGTTAGTTATAGACAGCCTTACAGTACATACCGTAGTACATGCATAGTGCACACTGACACAAAACATACTGTGTTGTACATACCTGACCCGTCTCCTCAAATCTCTTTCTGTCAGCACTGTCAATGACGTAAATCTGAAACAAAATGTAAGCTTTCCTTGTTAGCATGTGCAGCAGGTCCTGAATCAGTCAGTGCATGTGTGACAAACAAAGCTTCTTTTCTGTGTTTTTGTTGCACCGGGCTCCACTCACCAGCACATCTGTGTTTTCAAAGTAGTTTCTCCAGTACGGCCTGATCTTCCTCTGACCTCCAATGTCCCAAACATTCAGTTTAAAACCCTGAGACTGGACGCTCTTAATGTTGAATCCCTGGAGAGAAACACAAAACATAAAGCTAAAGGTCAGACGGGGGGAAATGCACACATTCCTGTGTGTTTGACCCAATAAAAGGTGGTGCATGTATGAAACTTTTCCTCCACACCTGTGTGGGGGTGATGTGGCTGATGTCCTCAGATGCCAGCTGTTTGAGCAGGGTGGTCTTCCCGCCGTTGTCCAGACCCAGCAGCAGTATCCTAACCTCCTGGTCTGGTGTGCTCTTTAGCTTACGCAGGATGGACAGCAATCCCTGCAGTGCAAACAGCCATGTGATGTTACTGTGCCAGGGGGCAGGGTGAGCACTAGCTAACCACCATTATGCATCCTGAGAACAGGCCGTGCAAGTGCATTGCTAGTCCCCTGTGTAAACACGCTCATAACGGTACCCATACACGGGGACAACAACAGGTCCCATGACCAGCTAGTCACAGCATCTTCTTTGGTTTTATTGTGCCTAAGTTGCGGGCTAGTTGTGTCAGCGCAGGGGTAGTTAACGGTACGCAAATAGAAGCTAAGCGCAGCTAACGTGCTATGCTAATCTCCCCTGATAACTGAACGAAGCAACAAGGCAGCCTTTTGCAGCTGAATGTTTTTCTCGGCAAGATACGGACACCGGCGGCCGTTAAATCTCAAATGTGTTAAAGTGAGCGCTACTTAATATGAATATGTTCCGATTTTTGCTTGATGTTACCGATAAATAGCTAATTATCACGACAAAAATAAACTCACCATCTTGTTGCCTTCTCTCCTGGAGACGCCGCCGAGGGTTACTAAGGGGGGTGACGTCAGACGCACAGTTACGCACAGTTACGCACAGATACGCAGAAAACGGACACAAGCCCAAATATGGAGGACGAGCTCTGTTAGCTGCATGCTAGCAGCTGTTAAATGTTTCAAATATAGGCCAATAATAGTTCCACATGTTTAATTTTGTGGACGGTTCTTGTCGACTGACGTTAAAATAAGTTACTGCATGTAAATGTGTTTCATTTCTACACGAGACGCAGAACCCGTCATATTGTCAAAGAGCTAATTAGCTAGTTAGCATAACAGTTGGGTTAGCTAGCATAGTTAAACAGTAGCCGGAAACAAAGCCAACATCTTGTCCGTATCTGTAATGCATCCATGGTCTCTACTGTGTTTTCATTTTAGTCGGTAAAAATTAATAAAGCGTCAGGTTTGGTTTTCGCCGGTTGTCACACAGGGAGCTGCCCCATCCCGTGATTGGAGGACTGCATGCCACGTGTCTTTACTATGCCACACGAGCACATTTGATTACCTGACAGGTCGCTATCTGTAGGGTGTTTGAGGAGGAATAACCTCACAAAGGTATGTTTTCTGTTTTTTGTCTCTAAACATTGCAGCTCAGGTGTCGATGTTTCGGCTCCATGTTTTCTTAGTGTATTTGCTGCCTGCAGAAGTCAGCTGGTAACTCGAGTTATGAGTTTCATCACTCTCATGTTTTCACTCTTTTCACAGCAGTTTGCTCGGTAGATTCAATACAAGACTGTACACACGTCGCGTGTATGTCGGACTGTGTGTATAATTGAACACATTTTATACACGCACGAGCTTCAAACAGCTCATATTGTTGTGTACACTGAAAGTAATCCAGATGTATTCAGTTGCTGGCTGTGCTCCGGCCTGCAGATCCAGTTTCTCAAGACTCCGGTGAACTAAACTGTTCACTACCACTGTCATGCAACCAGTGCTGCAGTGTAACTAAGTACTACATTTACTCCAGTACTGTATTATGTACACATTTGAGGTACTTGCACTTGAGTATTTTCATTTTATGCAACTTTGTACTTACTTCTACTACTTCACTACACCTCAGAGGGAAATATTGTATGCTTTGACAGCTTTAGTTATTAGTTACTTTTCAGATTACAAATCTTCATATATATCTCAGAGGTAGGACCAAGTCATTGTTTTGCACTTTGCACAAGAAAGTCTCAAGTCTTTGCACTCAAGTCCTGAACTTTGAGTTTTGAGTCCTAAGCAAGTCATAATGTGCTCTTCACCAAATGCAATGTGATTTTAACATTTAAACGTTTTGCATACTCGACTAAAGAAATACTGAGTCGACTAACACTGTACGATTTTGTCTAATCGATTGGATCTGTAAAACTGAGTTTGTCCACAAAGAATCATGCACCACTTTAAATCATGTTAGTTTCTTGGATATAAGTGATTCGGCATGAAAAAAGCATAAAATATGACAAATGGACTAAAGAAATCCACTAAGACCAAAACGATCAATTAGTCAACTAAGAAGGGGCAGCCCTAGTTTTATTTGTGCATCTGATAAAATAGCCTACAACAATTTAAAAATAATATCAATAATAATAATAACAAATGTGAGACAGAATTGCTCAACTTAAATTAACATTTATTTAACACATCAACAGCATCTCTTTGTTTCTGAAATGTATAAACTTGCATAAATAAAAACAATGTTAGTGCACAGCAGCAATTCTTTTTTTCTTTGCTCCTTTTGTAGATCTGCACACTCTGCACTTTAATCAACCTTGTGATGCCGATTATCTCAAAATGTCATTAATTGGCCAATTAATTGGCCAACCGATTAATTAGTCTATCCCTAGTTTATATATTCTTACTGATATGTTGTGGTATGTAGGGCCATGTTGACATTTTGTCCTGCGTTCCCCACAATGCTCTGCAGGCCTTTATCCTACTTTCTAAACAAATAGCTGCAGAAACAATCCAGTTCCAGCCAGACTGATATATACTCCTCTCCTCGTTTGCTCCTAAAAGATTAAACCACATAAGGCAGGTTTCTGTAGCGAGGTTTCTCTGAATACCTACAGTAAATAATTAGTAATGTAATGGTGAAGATGCACAGTGGGATGTTTGGATAGTTTGAGCTGCAGTCAGCAGGTTCTGGTTCCTCTGCTTGTGTAATGGGAAGCAGAATGCTGCAGCTGCAAAAACCCAAAATGACAACCCGTGGAACCATTTACCAGGAGGTGGTCAATGATTTCTAGTGGAAGTTTGGCCCTTGAGAACTTTTTAGGGAGAAGCAAGAGTTTGTGTTTGCTCAGGGTTGTGCTGCGTTTGAACCCGAGGGCACATGCATGTCCAACAGCTGGGGAGGGGAGAGACGAAAAACTACAACTCAGTGTGATTCACAGAACAACAGGATCTCAAAGACCACTTTCACAGGGTTTAGTGAGTTTCAATACCAACATGGGTACTTCAGGGCCGCAATTTAACGATTTTCATTATAGTTTAATCTGCTGATAATTTTCTCGATTAATCATTTAGTCTATAAAATGTCAAAAAAGTGTAATAAAGCCACTTGTAATTTCCCAGAGCCTATAGGGAGTGGAAAGGATGATGTATGTTTGTAGGCCGACCAGGAACCAGGACTTTTGAATTGGATTTTGGATCATTGCAGAAAATAATCTCTGTGGTGAAGACAAGTTTATGATACTTACACGTTTTGTCTTTAAGATAATCTCTCCATATGAACACCACTTTTATGATTTTAGAAGCGTAAATGCAATCTGCAGAAGTAAAAAGCTAACGTTAGGCTATAAAGGAGCTAACCAACGGTCGCATGTCGGCGTCCTACGTCATCGTCGCCACTACTAAACTGACGGTGACGTTTAACGTCCTCGACAGCCTCTGTCGTCTCATTTAGCCACTTGTTAGCAACCGCCTTTTTAAAAGCTTCTAAATTCACAAGCGGGGTATTTACCGATGTATTTTATGTCGTAGAACATGGAAGCGTTAAAATCTCCGAAGCTTGTGTTAACCACAGACCTTATTTCAGACGTTGAAACAAAAAAACACATTGACTTTGAGACGAGTGAACTGGAAGTGCTAAAATGCTAACTCATTTCCGGGTTTTAAAACTACAAACTGGGGCGCCCTATATGAACCAGTAGGCTATTACAAAAATTGTCGACTGATGGACTTAAGGACACAAACCCCCTTCCATCAGTTTGCTTAAAAAAACAAAAAAAAAAACGATGCAGGTAGATTTGTAGGCGTGTCAAAAAGTTGTTTAAATATGTGTTTTATAAAATTAAACACATTTACGCCTGTGTGTTCTCATGGTTATGACTCATGTACAATAATTTTCCTCAAAATACAATAATTTTAAGCCTCTGGTTTAACATTGCCCATCTGGCAACGCTTGTCTTATTGTCCTCTTGTCTCTTTTTTTGCTCAAATTGAAGCAAATTGAAGCATTTTCCAGTGTTTGCACGACCAAGATTGAATCTGCAACTGCTCGTATCCACTCACATCTTTTCATTGACTTCGTATGCATTTTTCATCGCCTCTGAAATTAGCTTTGGGTTCAGTCTGAACACACCTTAAGACTTGTTTTGGGGCGATAACCCTGAAAACATCGTGCATACAGTGAGGATTAGTAAACCGTGGGCTAAAGCTACAGTAGCCCCACGTTAGTGTTAGACCTCAAACATCAGTCTACAGTTAAACAACTCCTCTGAGTCAGTCTACAAGGTTTTAAACTGTAGGTAAACACTGCAGCAGTATAAGTGCTTTAACGTGGAGGAATTAATATTACAGCTTAGGAACTGTGTAGCCTCGGGCAAACACTTACAGCAGGCCCTGGACTAATGTGAGTCTTTTCTCAGGATTAATAGTGAAAACCTCCTTTTTGGTTCTTTGTAGTCGAGGTTTTCATTCAGTAAGACAACAGCAAATTGCCGATAATGCTCAGCAACAGTTTTGCAGCAACAACAAAGCAGCCTTGTTGTTATTAAAGTACAAAACCAGAGCGAGTGAGGTAACTGGAAATATGACAATGTATCAGGCTTTGTAAATAAGCTGATGAGCAACATGACATTTATCCACTGTAGCAGACATCACAGCGTCTCATTAGTTGGTCACATCAAAGTTGTCCTCGGCAGACTCCCTCTCTCCGGACACGTCAACTTAAAATGTTGGGCTATTTGTGTCTAATTAAGGAAACTCAACTTTAAACAGTTTGAGATCATTGATTCCATGAAATTCACTTCTTTTTTATAAAAAAACAAAGCTGACTTTTGAGAATAGAAAGAAGCCCTTATTTTCAAGACTGTCCTCTACTGAAAAACGACATCTCGATATTTCAGTTTTATTTTTAGGCGGCGCCCTCTAGTGGCCGTAGTAATTATCACGGGAGCAAAACAGGAAGTCCTATAACGTAACGAAAGAC
>JAOVVB010197366.1:0-10944 GCA_028570985.1 Heterobranchus longifilis
ATGTCACAATTATACTATATATAGGTAGAAAGTGCTGCTACAGTGTTGTTACAGTTATTCCCCAGCTGCAATGACACTGAGAGAGCAAATGCGGAAGACCCGGAAATGCTGACTAATCAGGGCAGGCTGGGCTTTTTGGGAGGGGGGCTTAAAGAGACAGGCGCTAAAACAGAGAGAGGGTGAATCCAGGTATATTCAGACAGACAGTATGAGAAAAATAATGTTGTTTTTTTTAACATTAAAGCACGTAAACATGTTACAGTAGAAACCCAAAATACAAGTATGAACCTGAAAATTTGCATAATATGTCTCCTTTAAAGCTCTCATTTGTTTATTTAAAAAAACATTATTAAAATCTCTAGTAGGCTTGAGGACAATGAGGCCCACCTTTTCTGGATTAGACCAACCAAAAAGACAGATACCCACAGACACATCTAATCCACATAGTGTTGTATACGCTGTATAACCCATTGCTCTTCTGTATATCAGGCCATCCTCGCTCACCTGGTGAAGTGTATAGCCGGGGAAGTCGCTGTGGTCAGGGATGTGGAGGCAGGTGAGGGCGGAGCCAGGAGACACCTGTCCCGTACCATCAGTGTGACCGGCAGCACGGCAAAAGACACCATTGTGGCAGGCCGCGATGGGGGCAGGGACTACACAGAGATCAACTCCATCCCTCCCTTGCCCCTCTATTCCCTCATGTTGGCTGACTTAGACACCTCGTACAAGGGAGCGGAAGAGGCTGCTAAGGGAACTAAGGGGGGCGACGGTGAGGGGTCCCAGAAATCCGCAGAGGACCAGTATGCTGACCTCTTCCAGGTATGTAGAGTTAAGAGAGCTGTGGTTTAGTTGTTAAAGGTTTAATCCAGTAACACATTTGACTCATTTCCTCCTGTTAACAGATGCAAACAGTTACCACAGATGATTTTGTGAACTTTGCCACCGACAAACCAGAGAAGAAGTCTCGAGTTATCAATCTCTCTCAATATGGACCGACCTACTTTGGACCGGAACATGCTCAGGTATTGCTGTATTGATTTTTTGAAGGGGGTCCCTTTTTTTTTTTTTTTTTTTTTTTTTTTTTTTATAAAGGGAAATTGTGCCTTTAATGTCATTCATCTTACGACGATATGGCCTCTGTGGGCGACGGCCAATATTTCGGGCTTTCCGGTATAGAGAGGGGAATAAAGGGGAGGAAACACTTTGGTAATAATAGGCTAATCTGCACATATTAATCTGGTTATATCAGAGTAATATTCTCTAGTAACGTGGATGCGTTAAGTAATCTCGTTGTCTTGAACAATGACAGTAAAGTTCTAATCTATTGTTTAATCTATTGGCAATATTAAGGCTCTGTAATATTTAACTAAATGTACAGTAATGGCTCACATTGTAAATTCCATCAGTATGACATCATTGAATTTCAGTCTGTGGTTCTGAGTCGTTCTTGCTCCCTGTCTCCCTCTGTGTCCAGGTTTTGTCCAGTCACCTGATGCACTCCAGCCTACCAGGACTGACCAGACTAGAGCAGATGTTCTTGGTGGCCTTGGCTGATACTGTTGCAACCACCAGTGCTGAGGTCACCAGCTCCTCTGAACAGTACACAGGTCAGCATATATGTTTGTGCATATAGGTTACAGTCATATTTTCGATGTGTGCAGTAGATTATATAGAGTAAATATACCCTACTGCACCGAGGTTTACTGGGGTTAGGGACTACTGCCTGTCTGTACAGCCCTGTCTGTCATCACCACATTAAAATGCATTATTTTAAACCACAGTAAACACACTTATATTGTAACACAGCACTCACATATGTTTAACCATCCACAATATCTTTAGGTTAGGAGTCATCTCTGTGTTATAGTGACCTAACAAAAGATGATGACCTCTTCTCTTTTTTTCTAATGTCCACGCACAAGTGGCTGCTTTAAATCATTTTCGTTTTTAGCTATTTTGCCATTTTCAAGTGTGGATTTTCATGGTGACATCCATGTGACATTAGGGCTGTGCTCAAAAAAATTGTTCCAGCAATATATTGTGACGTACTCCTTGCTGATATACTTATAGATACAGATGCTACTGTATTGATACGGCAGCAAATGCTGTACATTTTTGCATTAATTAATAACTCTGGGATTAGAAACAGAATATTACATTTCCTTTCTGCTGATTTTTATCTGTTGGGTTGCATCAGTTTTGCGCTGGCTAAATGTTGTGTTAAAAGGTTAAAAACAGGTATTTTTCCAAAAAATAATATATTTCATGTGAAAGACGGTCATATTAAAAGTTGTTTGTATGGTTTCATTTGTGCTCATTCGAAGATAGTGTAATGAAATGTTGAATGGCTTTAAAACAGTTCAGTTATTTTTCTTTTTTCCTGGCAAAAAGGGGGGAATAAATTACAACAAAAACAAAACAAACAACATAAAAACATCTGCATCGGTTATCGGTCAAATTGTTATTTTAAACGTCGGTATCAGCCCAGAGTTTCACAATCGGTGCATCCCTAGTTGTAGTCAATTCTGTGTAGGTAGGACATGGTCATTCAAAATTAACGTGTATTGTGATACATATTGAGTTTTTTCCTCCCCATAGACCAGATCCAAGGTCTTTATTCTGTAGCTGTCCTTTCACTCTGATCTGACAGGGGGATGACAAGTGACAAGATTTTTTCCTTTGCAAATTAATAAAGTATTGCCTTATTTTATACTTTATTTGTAAGATACACGATGCACTCCTACCTGCAGAACGGGCTTGTATTGTAATTTGGCGTGTCGGCCCGCCTTAATGTCTCCCAGTCCATCATCTGTTACCCTTGGTAAGAGATTGCATTCAAGTTGACTAAAGGTTATAGACATAAAAGCTAAGCATAATTTTTCTTGATTGTGTGTTCGTGGATATAGTTAATCTCCAGCCATCAAATCGTTATGACCATAAACAACAGTGCTTATACTGTTCCTCTTCAACTGTACAGACGCTAATTTTCCATCCTTTTTTATTTAGTCTTTTGAAAGGAAGACAGTAGCAGGTTGTTCCAGGGCTAAGTAAGCACAGAGAGGGTAAGAAGGTTCAGGGACAAGAGACATAGTCCCTGACAGGATGCATGAACTCAAGTGATACAGGACTTTTAAAGGGATTTTGCTTTGCGGCTGCCTTTTTAATAGAGTCGGAGGAATGACAAAGAGAAAGCTGACGGCTCCCCGGTGTTTGTGTTTGTGTAGGTGGCGAGGCTCTCGATGAGTGTGGACTGAGGTACCTGCTGGCCATGCGTCTTCATACCTGCCTGCTCACCTCTCTGCCCCCCCTCTACCGCATGCAGCTGCTGCACCAGGGTAAACCACCATTATACTGCCGCTGCGAAACACACATGAAACGTTGTTTTGTGTGACAGTAATACCACTATATTGTCGGATTTTGTGGTAATGAGATCTTGCTCTCTCCTGTGTCTCTGCGGCAGGCCTGTCAACGTGCCACTTCGCATGGGCCTTCCACTCGGAGGCGGAGGAAGAGCTGCTGAACATGATCCCAGCGATGCAGAGAGGCGACCCACAGTGGTCTGAGCTCAGAGCTGTCGGAGTGGGTTGGTGGATACGCAACATCAACACTCTGCGGAAAATGGTGGAGAAGGTACTAGGAATAAATTCAGACAAAATTGTTTCTGACATTAGGACAGTGATGCAAACAATTAAAGGAACAACATAGCTATTTTAGACCACTTTCAGAGACATTCAGTGGAGACATTCAGTCCCGGGACAAATGACTCTGCAGGGTATTTATTGGCTCCAGCTCCGATCGGCATTAATGTAAACACAACACGCGGGTGAACACACACGTCATCACGGCCGTCTGTCTCCGTCCAGGCAACGCTCAAACACAGTTTGAAAGAGAGACTGAATAAACCACAGAAATTGAATTGGATTCCAATTATATTTCTGTGGAATAATGGAATTTAAACTGTAATATTTTCACTGGCCTCCATGCTGTTTCACTGTTTACTAACCCTGTGCTGAGTGCAGTATCTTATATATTGATACACACTAAATTCCACTTTTTAATTATTGTAGAATTACATTAAATGTGATATCCTGGTGTGCTCTGGAATTTTTATTTATTTATTTATTTTTGCTTTCCTGTGGTTTACCCTGCACCAGCTGGCACCCAGGAGAGAAGCACTGCTGTGCACGGGGAATTTTTTTGTTTTTCTTTTGTTTACTGGAATTATTGATTTAGTAACTGAAACATTTGTGTGTAATCAGTTAGGCAAAGCTGCGTTCCAGAGACACAACGACCCTTTAGATGCTGCTCTGTTCTACTTGGCCATGAAGAAGAAAGCTGTCCTGTGGGGGCTCTTCAGGTAGGAACACATGATTGTTTTAAATTGAGTTTGTTTAATTTAATTTACATGACGTTTCTCACAAAACCTTCACTGAGCTGTGTGTTTTTATTCTCTCAGGTCTCAGCATGATGAGAAGATGACTCAGTTCTTTAAGAACAACTTCACTGAAGACCGCTGGCGAAAGGCAGCTCTGAAAAACGCTTTCTCTCTGCTGGGAAAGCAGCGCTTTGAACAGTCGGCTGCCTTTTTTCTGCTGGCTGGATCGCTCAAAGACGCCATAGAGGTGCGAACAACACACACGTTTACACTCAACAACACACAAGATACACAGACGTATCTTATTACTGTTGAGCAGAGGTGTAACTGTACACAAGATTCACGGTTCAGTATGTACTTCGCTTTTGGGGTCAAGGTTCAGTATGTTTTCAGTACAACAGGGAAAATAAAAAAGTGCAGAAAATATATTTTTTTTCATTTATTTTGAAAAGTATAACATTCAACTTATTGCAACAGTTAAGACACTCAAATACTGGCAAATGTCAGTAATGCTCCATTATAAGACTATTTTGTTTAATTTAATTTAACCTTTATTTAATCAGGAGTAAAGACTCATTGAGATTTAAAAAAAAGTGTCCTGGCCAAGACAGGCAGGAGCACAAGTAACACAGTTAAAGACATAAATCAAATACACAATATACAAAACAAAGGACAAATTAAAGAATTAAGATATCAGAAACATTCAAAACATCTACATCCAGATGTTCCTGCTTCCAGAAAAGATTTTTAGCTAATTTACAACTCTGACCTCTTGATGATTCCTGAACTGGGCTGCAGCTCGCGCTGGTTTATACAGGGCAGGCACACCGGACTGACTAAAATGCACAGAAGGCATATAGTAGCAGGGCTCGAGTGCTTTGACTTTATCTCTGTGTTTTCTGTGACGGAGTACGGTCACATATACGCAGCGATAAACACTTTGGCACAGTGTGAATCTGCAGCGGGACTCGCCTTCAGGTCTGTTTTTGTCTCGTTCTGCTAACCGACACATTCAGGTGATGCTGTAAATTAAATGTTTGAAATGTATCCACAGATGTACACGACAGTTTGACACAAATTGTTGTTCATTGAGCTTCACTAATCCAGCTAACCGGGCTAAACTGACTAGCATGCTACAGTACAGCTGATAGAAAACAACTAGTACGCTGCCAAAACTTTCCCGGTAAAACTCCTGCTCTAGAATTTGTGTTCCGCATGTAGTAGTCGATATAAATAGACTATTTAATGTGTTTGGATCACAGCGTGTACCGAACCAATGTCTGTTCAGCATGAATACACGTACCGGTCCCCCCCTACTGTTGAGTCTGCTCAACTTTATTGTCATTTCCCTCACAGTGGAAACAAGCATAGCCTTGTTTTATGGTTAAATCACTACATCACTAATAGTGCAGATATCTGTTGGTTAGAGAGCTGTATATTCTGCAGCCTTTAAATCACACGAGAGAAGTCTAAATTACACTGATAAGATGTATAAAAAGCCTACATAGTTTTCCCTGGCCAGGGTTTTTTATACCGCACAGTCAAAATATGCAGATAGCCAAAAAGGAAATAGAAGCATGAGCTTTGTATGCATCAGCTCCATGTGTTGGTTACAGTGGAAATTACTACCTCAAAGTTCTGCATTTTAATGCATACTTACTTTATTACTTAAACAAGGGTCAAATTAAATACAGTTCTGTATTTTGAAGGCCAGACTCAGGATGCCTCAGGATTCTGCAGAACAACTCAGACAGTCTTTTCTTTTTTTTACACTATAGGATGTGGTTTTTAGATGTAGCACCTTTCAGCTGTTAATCTTGTCTCGAAAGGCTCTTTATGGTGTTTTTTATTTGCTGTACTGCGCTTATAATGTCTATATTGTTTGTTGTCTATATGAGTTGCCCATTGGGGTTTAATAAAACATTGTAATCTAATCCAAACTGCAGTTTTAACCCCGTCTCCTCTCCTCTGCTGCTCCGTGTTGTTGTGTTGTTGTTGTAGGTGTTGATGGAGAAGATGGAGGATCTCCAGTTAGCCATGATAGTAGCACGGCTGTATGAGGCTGACTTTGAGAATTCATCCACCTGCCAAGGCCTCCTTTATGAGAAGGTCCTGGGCTGTAACAGGGACGGAAGTGGTTACCACTGTTCCAGACTGCACCCAGACCCGTTCCTCCGCAGCATCGCCTACTGGATCATGAAGGATTACACCCGAGCCCTGGACACGCTGTTGGAACGAATCCCCAAAGAGGAGGATGAGAACCCTGGTCAGTTGGTTGCAGACACTTCTGTTACACACAGGGCCGTTTCCTTCTATATGTGGACTGTGCGGTTGCATAGGACCCCCCAAGCCACCAGGAGGCCCCCAATGCCATTTTAGACCTTTTTTTAATTAAAATGACCAGTCTCTCACTCAGCACACGTTTTGATTTCTTAACAACACAAATTTGTTCCTAACATTCAAAATAAACATTTTAAGGAATATGCAGCACACGTCACATTTATTTGAGAGATGTTATAATGCAGATTTGGTAAATCCTGTTAGTTTTCAGGGGTTTCTTGATGTAGAGGAGCCCCTGTGTTTCCCATTTATTATCATTCTCTGTAGATTTAAATTTCCAGGGTCAACTTGAGATGTTTGATTTGAATTTGAGAGAAAAAAAGATGTTAAGAGTTTTTCACAGATCTCGCCTCTTTTCCTCTTAAATTGCACCAGATTGATGCATTTAAATGTTAACCCGTTAAGACCTAAGACACTCTCTAGAAAAACATTCTAAAACCTAAGCATCGTTTGAAAACAACCTCCTAAAATGGATTTTCTGAAAAACTTGACAGAATTGTCAACATTCACTAAAACCGTTATTTCTCAGCCTCTGTAGCAGATAGAAACATGAAATAAAACCATTGAGTTTAAACCTTTTGCTTTTATTGTAAATTATTGCCTTTGCCCTAATGTTCATTAACATTAAAAAAAAGAAATCAACAAACAAAACATGACATATAAAACACGCTCCAGCTCTAAATATATCCTAAATGCAGAAGCACTCATACACTGCATCTGGTCTTAATGGGTTAAATGCATGTTCCTGGACCACCTTAGATGATTTGGAATCCCACCATCATAGTTTCACAAAATAGGGGCCCACAAACAACATTTTGCATAGGTCCCCCAAAAAGCTAGAAACAGCCCTGATTACACACTAGATCCACTAAAACCTGTAAAGTCTCTGCTCATTATTTGCATTGTGTGCTCTGCTTAAAGACTTTGTCTTTCTCCTTTTCTTCATCCCTCTCTGTCAGATGTGATGGTGAAAGCTTGCAACCCTGTGGTGTTTAGCTTCTATAATTACCTGAGGACACACCCTTTGATCATCCGTCGTCACTTTGCAAATCCTGAGGGCATGACAGCAGCTGTGGGCCTCACTGCTGAGAAGAGCAGCGCAGTTGAGATCAACCTCATAGAGCGCAAGCTGTTCTTCACCACTGCCAATGCACACTTCAAGGTAGGCTCATTAATAATGTGGCCTCTCACTCTAATCCAGTTCTTCTGATACAGTTGGGACCTGTTTCTGTGTCTACCTCTCCTGTTACAGTTGTTTTACTGACTGATGAAATGTTAAGTCTCAGTGAAACAGAAGTTAGAGCGTCCTGAGCCTCCGTACTGTGACGTATTTCCCAGTGAAACGGTATATTTGAACAGTGTACAGTTACAAGAGGGATTTAAATATAATCTGTTGCATTTGATTGGACTGCTAAAAAGTGGGCGGGCTTAGAGTTTATCGCGATACAGAACTACAGAAGATCTTAGCTCTGGATGTCGTAATATTATTGGTTGAAATTGGTTGTTACCAGCTTACGTAAGCACGTCATATTTTGTTTTACAGGAAGAAAACATGATTGGATTTTGATTGTTTTTGATATAATTAAATTACATTTTATTTATAGTGTCATAACATAACAAAAGTTATCTCACAATACTTCACATAGAGCAGGTCTAGATCAATCAGTGATTTACAAAGTCCCAGCATCGCGTTTTCAGTAATAATAATAAAAAATATAACTATTAATAATTGTAGCAGTCGGCGTCAAGCAGATCTACAGCAACGATCAGGTGCCACAACGACCCAAGTGTTGCCACGATCCAAGGAAACTGTGAGAGGAGAAAGCACAAGGACTCTGGGAGAGAGAGAGAGGGAGGGAGAGAAGCTCAGTGTATCATGAGAAGTCCCCTGGCAGTATAGGCCTATAGCAGCATAACTAAGAGCTGGTCCAAGGCAAACCTGAGCCAGTCCTAACTATAACTTTATCAAAGAGGAAAGTCTTAAGCATACTCTTAAATGTGGAGATGGTGTCTGCCTCCCAAACCAAAACAGCGAGATGTTCCACAGGAGAGGAGCTTGATCGCTGAATAGCTGACATAAAAATACAAAGAAATAGATTTTGTTTTGCATATATTGTTAAATAGGTGCACAGTATGACCGGGGATGTGATCTAAAAGGGTTAAAATGAATTTTTCATTTCAATTTAATTACAAAAGCAAATGTGAATGTTTTATAGTAAGTGTTTAGACATGGTTTTAATCATATCTTGATCTTCTGTAGGTGGGCTGCCCAGTTCTGGCTCTGGAAGTGCTCTCCAAGATTCCCAAAGTTACCAAAAAATCTGGCTCCTCGCCTCTCAGCAAAGCTTCATCCAAGGCCAACTTAAACTCCAGCCAGCCCCTGGAAAACGGCACCCAGGGAGGCGTGGAGTGGGGCTCCCCTGCAGCTCCTGCCTGGGGAGGAAATGACGGTGTGGGCGGGATGGACTGGAGCCAGCCTTTGGTCAAGGTGGAGGAAGACGAGCTGAAGCTGGACTGGGAAGAGAACAAGGACGATGATGAGGATGAGGATGATGATGATGATGGTCTGACCATGAAGAAACCAGAGGCTGAGACCAAAGCAGACGGAGGCTCGGAGAGTGGCGGCTCCAAACTGCAGAGAGAAGACTCGCAGGTAGGAATAATATATCTAGAATCCATTAGAACAATCACTGGGATATTTGTGGGATAGGATGATTATACATACACTAAAATAAAAACTACTTAAAGGCCCTATGAGGAACTTTCATTTTGTGTTGATTTTAGTGGCCCCTTTGGTCAAAAACAGCAGTGTTTCTACATTTTCAAGAATGGTATGTCTTCATAATAATAAACCAACAGCAAGATATAGTTCACTAGGAAGGCCAGCATTATAATGTTACGTTATAAGCCAGTTATACTAATGTCCACCGTGACTTACATCTCATCTGACCTCCAAATAAATGACTCTGTAGTCTTTCTGTTATGCTAACATACTTGTAGCAGTATAACTTTACCAGCCAGATTGATATACAACCACATCTCGCAATGCATTTGTTTTTAATCCTTTCAGATCCCGTTAGCGTTAGCGATATTGAAATAACTATATAGAAATGTCTATCTGATTGCTTATGGGCTCGTTTGTTTATGTAGGTCATATAGAGACATAGGTAGTAAACTGAGACTGTTTCATAACCAGTCAAAAAGTCCTCGTAGGGCCTTTAACCAAAACAGCAAACACACAGACTGTCATTTTGATTGACAAATGTTGCTCTAGGACAGTTTCGATGCTGACTAGGATGTAGGGACATTTTCTGATTCACAACCTGAAGTTTTGCATTCAAATGAAACTCATATGAATTCAAAATCTCAGACAAAAGTAGCTGAACTGGCATGCTACTGGGCCAGGAGGAGTTAAAATATATTAGGAGATGAGACTTGCTCAATCGTTGCCATGGATATGACCAATTCTGAGGTCTCGACCCTGTAATCCATCATGGAGTATTTTTCTGAAAGGTTCTTAATGGAATTCACATAAGTAATTTGCAAAGTAAAGCCGCATTATGTTGAAAAAAAGAAGATATTTTTTGGTGAAAGTTGAAGCAGGGTTCATTACACGTCTTCCTGCAGAATGCAGCTGAATCAGACGCCTCTCAGCTCAAGGACATGGGGGAAATAAAGGGACTGAGCACACTGATTGATTTACAGCCTTTAATTGTGCAAACAGACTAACCATGGCTCAAAATACCACGTGCATATGCACGGTAGTGGATGTAAAATTTGAGCTGTGCACATAATTCTCAGCTCTGCATGCACCGGTGCACGTAACTTGGTACAGAAATATGTTGCGCAGGGCTGCCAACTCGCACGCATTGACCTTGAGACTCATGCAATTGACGCTTTTCACACGCTCTCAACACCACATGACAAATAAACAAATGAATTACTACGCTGACAGTGTGCAGACAGACGAGGCAGAGCAGCACAGTGCAGCACCATGTAAAAGGTCAAGCCAGCCGCTGCATGGATTTTGAAGTTTGTCTATTTCTGCTGTATGTGATTTTAAAAGTGAGAAAGTCAGAAAAAAAGTATTTTCAGTGATGCTAACATTTCAACACCGCTGTGTCTTCATCAGTCAAAATTTCAAAGTCAAATGTTTTTTTCCCGGGGCGACCTCTAGCTCACCCAGCAGAGCGTGCGTCCCATGTAGTCCTTGCAGCGGCTCGGGTTCG
>JAOVVB010197377.1:0-10944 GCA_028570985.1 Heterobranchus longifilis
TACCATACGTATATATATATATATATATATATACGTGTATTACATTGCTGTATCGATTTTTGGAGCACAGCCCTACTTTTAATTAATTCCACCTTTTTCTAACATCATTGTTATTATTTGATATGTATTAATATTTCTCAAATTTTCTTTTACGTTTTATATCTCAATTTTTTAATCAATATACCAACTTGTTTTTATGACTAGTATTATCCTTTTTTTCAATGTCTTTAGGATTTTATTATTGTATTGTTTACGCTCCTTGTGTTTATGTTATGGAAGGTGCTATATAAATAAAGTTTACAATAATTATTTATTTCATTATTATCATATCAGCTGCCTGTCAGTTAACGACGTTAGTGTGTGTAACATTTTAAATACTCAGGTCACAGGTCAGAGAGCCTGTTTGTTAGCTTGTTAGGTTAGCCTGGTTAGCTTAGCACGGGTTAGTTTGGTCGGTTATCTTGGCTAACTTATGCAAGCCAACACGTCTGACAGGTTAGCTCTCCTGTTAGGTGGTTAGTTAGCTGGTTAGCTAGCACGTTAACTGACTGGTTAGCATGTTAGCTCACCTGTTTGGAGGTTAGTTTGCTGGTTAGTTAGTACGTTCATTGACTGGTTAGCATGTTAGCTCACCTGTTTGGAGGTTAGTTTGCTGGTTAGTTAGCACGTTCATTGACTGGTTAGTATGTTAGCTCCCCTGTTTGGAGGTTAGTTAGCTGGTTAGTTAGCACGTTAACTGACTGGTTAGCATGTTAGCTCACCTGGATGAGGTTGTCATCGAAGCTTCCCCACGGTTCCGTGTTCGTGTTTCTGCTCCCGGAGCCCGCAGACATTGTTGTTCCCCGCAGCGTTCAGCTCTCCGGGCAGTGTACCGTGTTTGTCCCGGGTCGGTGACGGTGTGAACGTTCCCTCGGCTCACTGACGAAGGTTATTTTACACAGAAACGATGAAAAATAATGATGTTTTGCTCGCTATAATCTACATTACAAACACCACTAGCTTTGGCTCCGCCTCCACGGGATGCACGCAGGGTACGTGATGACGTCGCCAAGCGGAGGCGACGTGGAAACCGAAAATGTCGCGAGATTCTCGTGTTCGTCGGTGATACTTTGGCATTAATACTGCATCTATTTTAATTTATACTGTACATTGTAACTAATATTCTTATCTATTCATACTATTCTTGCATTGTAACCATTTACTGACACAATAACTAGGTTTTGACAAAAACTGACGAAACAGTTGTGACAATTGCACTTACAGTTTCAGTTAAATAAATAAAGCGATTGAGAAAAACAGTAAAAGCTCAAACTGTGAGTAAGACCATTAAAGGGTTAAACTGCAGTGAGTGTGAGTCACCAGCAGGCGGCGCTCTCCAACTGTCCTATATCAATACACACGCAGTTTGCAATGAATGCTGGGAGGTGAAGTCTGAATGAAACTGCAGTGCTTGTTTTACTGAACATCAGAGTGTAAAGGTGACATTAAAAAAACACACATTAACATACAACACAAACATTAACATACAACACATACATTAACATACAACACACACATTAACATACATCACACACATTAACATACAACACACACAAGTACAAGTAATGTGAGGAACTGATAAGAACGATTTATTCTAAGACATAAAAAAGTGTTACATTTTCATGTCACAAAGAAAGACATTGGTTTGTAAAATCACTTTTCAGGAAGACACCTCCAAATATAAAAGCACCTGAACTACACTGATCGACAAAATAAAACCCAGAAAATCACAAACTGCGGGAAAAAAACGTGCTCACATGAAAACGTTTCTATTTAGATAGAAAGAAAAAGATAATTTTGTTTGTTTGTTCCCGTCTTCATCGGTGTGCATCTGATTCTTTGAGACAGAGTATAATCCAGATTAATAATTCATTCATTCATTCATTCATTCATTCATTCATAAATACAGGTAAATATTTGACTCAGCTCCCAAAAATCCTGCTGAAGAATTTAAACTATAAAACTTTAGGAAATAAAAAACAGAAAAAAACAAGAGAAAGTCCAAAATGAAAGCCTGTGTGTGTTTTCCTGATGACCCTGAAGTACACAGCTGTGTTGACTCACCTGTGTCTCTGCAGGTTGGGGTCAAAGGTCATGTTGATTGATTCAGGTGGCTATTGATTTTTTTGTGACCTCTTTAAACATTTTGTTTTCAGTTCAAATTTCAAGGAGATTCAGTTTATTGTGAAATTAAAGAATTACTGTAATCTTTCTTTAATCAATTAGGATTTTTGTAGTTTTTAGTTTTAAAACGCGGAATTGAGTTAGCATTTTAGCACTTCCTGTTCCCTCGTCTGGAAGTCAGAGTGTTTTTTGAGTGTTTTTGTTTAGACGTCTGAAATAAGGTCTGTGGTTAACACAAGCGTCAGAGATTTTAACATTTTGTTGTATGACATAAAATACGTCTGTAAATATCCTGCAGGTGAATTTTGAAGCTTTTACGTGTGTTTAAAAAAGGTGATTACTAACAAGTGCGAGACAGACTGACTGGTATGCAAGCTGACCCACATCTCGTGTCCTGGATCACTGACTACCTCACTGGCAGACTACAGTTTGTTAAGTTGCACATCGGACACAGCGGCCAGCAGCAGGGGAGCACCACAGGGGACTGTGCTGGGCCCGCTGCTCTTCATCAATCACAACTCAGAGATGTGCCACATGCAGACATTCTCTGACGAAATTCTCTATATACACAGTATATGTGTATTTATATTGCACAGTATGTTGATATTGCAGTTGTGCATGAGTGATTGTGAGTTATGGGATGTGTGGTCTAACTGGGAGCAGCAGAGTCTGACAGCAGCAGGAAGGAAAGACCTGCGGTATCTGTCCTTCACACAGCCTGCCACTGAAGGAGCTGCCCAGTGATGTCACAGTGTCCTGGGTGGGACATGTTGTCCAACAGGGATGGCGGGATTATGGGCCGGGCCAGTGGGGCCAGTGTCCGGGGGCCTCGGACTGCCTCCAAGCCCCAACACGTCTGAAGGAAGTTAAACGCCAGGGTGCTCAGTGAGCTAACCACGGGCCCACCAGACCCCTCAGCACTTACAGTGTGAAGACCCCAGATCCCTTCGTGTTTAAAACGCAAGGCCCCTGGGCCCCTCCGCACTTTTCCCTGGTAGAACATAGTCACCCAACGATACATGGCATACTTGGCAACCCTCCTGATTTTTCCATTAGACTCATTTTTCACTGCCCTCTCCCTGTTTCCTTCCCGGGTCACACTTATTTCTCCTGATTTATGACACATTTTCTTTCCTGGGAATTAAAAGTAAAATTGAAAGTATTTAACAGAAAAAATGCTGTGGCAGTGTAGTTATTTTGTTAATTTCATTCTGTAAAAGTCACCAGAATGCAGGAAACAAAGTCTCTTAAACAACATTTGGAGCTATATTGCCAAACACAGCAATAATCTACTTTATAATTCATACATGGGGACATGAGGGTGGGGGGGCCTCAAAAAGACGTGCCCAGGGGCCTCATTGGACCATGATCCGGCCCATCTAACAGGGATGATAGCTTGGCCACCATCCTCCTGTCGCCCAGCACCTCCAGCTGATGGAGGGAGCAGCCCAGGACAGAGCTGACCATCTCCAGTCTGTTGAGTCTCTTCCTGTCGGCAGCCCAGACGCCACCAGAGTCGAAAATAAAAAAGGTAGACCTGAGTCTCCTCAGCAGATTGTCTGCTCTGTCCTTTTTTAAATAGTGCATTATGTGTAGTAGCAAATAAAAAACACCACATAGACAGTGGCTCTTTAAGTAACTGCTATATAATAAATGTAGTGCAGTATTAGAAGAAGTAGTAGTGGAAGTATAAAGTATAAGTACTGTGTAGTATACCCTTAGTACATGTAAGTTTTTTTTTACTGAGATGGCAGCGTGTTGTGATGTCACAGCTCTGTCTATCAGTGTCCTCCTGCTGCTGGGTGTGACCTCATCAGCTGCAGTAAACAGGAAGTTTATCAGCGTGCTATCTGTGTCTGTGTGTGTGTGTGTGTGTGTGTGTGTGCAGCTCCCAGCTGACGATTCATACAAGTACATATATGTATGTATATATATATATATATATATATATGCATGTATGCATGCATACATATACATCGTATATATATATTATATATTATAATTGATATTATATAAATTATTTCATAATTATATTACAATATACATTATGTTATATAAAGACAGAACATATTATAATTATTACACACTTTCAGAGACTTTATGTCAATAAACTTCCTCTTCTTCTTCTCCAGCTAGAAACTTTTAGAGACTAAAATCCCCTCTGTTAAAGTTAAACTGGTTTATTTCCTTCTAGTGAATTTCCTGTTTGATTCCAGCGAACATCAGCTGCACTGGCATTTACCGTGTGTGTGTGTGTGTGTGTGTGTGCGTGTGTGCAGGTAACTAAATTCAGTTTGTTCTGCAGAGAAACCTTTTTCTTCTTCAGCTGTTTTAAAGATCATTCTGATCGATTCCACCTCTGCTCTTATTTTGGTAATTTGATAACTTCTTTCAGTCATAAAATCACTCTTAATAAAATTAATATTAGTAAAGTTCATAAAACAGGAACAGTCTAATGATCCATTTAAACATTTTATCCGGAGGCCAAACTGTGAAAATAATCCTGATTAAACAGGAAACTGGAAAGTAACGCAGTACATTTAAGTAAATGTACTGCGTTACTTTTCACCTCTGTTGGTTGGTAAACTGGAAACATTCATAATAAAATCCCCTCAGTTAAAGTTAAACTGGAAACTTTCAGAATAAAATCCCATGAATTAAATTTAAACTGGAAACTTTCAGAATAAAATCCCATGAATTAAATTTAAACTGGAAACTTTCAGAATAAAATCCTCTCAGTTAAACTGATTTATTTCAGCAGAAATCAGAATGATGTCACAGACACAGCAATGATGTCACAGACGCAGCGATGATGTCAGCATGTTTTATTACTGTGAAGAATCACAGCAGGAAGAAGGTACTGATGACATCACAGCTCTATATGACAGAAGCCCCGCCCCCACAAAAACGTCACACCAGAGCTTCAATAAAAAGCACCAATCACTGCTGACTGCAGAGTCATGTGACCGGACGGCCTGCAGGCTGCTTCCACCAGAGGCATTCTGGGAAACGCAGTTCTTTGACTCTAGATTTCAGAAACCTGTTTTCTGAGTAAAAGAGTTCAGGAGCTTTTAATTTGAAAGATCAAACAGCTGCAGGTTTTGTCACATAATGTTCACTTTATACACATTTTAAAATAACAATATTAATAATAAGAATACAAACTCTGTTATTAATTATTTAACAGGGTTATTAATTTTTAGTCCATGAAGGTTTTATGTTTGTGAAACTTTCAGAAAAGAGACTTTAAAGTGCAGAGCGGGAGAAACACTACTGAGCATGTGCAGACGAAAGCATCAGTCATGTCAGAAACTTTAAAGAAAGCAGTGATATGATGCAAGCAGCCTGCAGTCTGGACAGGAAGTAGATCTCTGTAGTTCAGCAGTTTCACAGGAAAACAAGACACGAGGAAAAAGGAACATTCCACCCAAACAGAGACTCTGTTAAATAAAGTGAAATCATAAACAGGTTTGTTAAAATAAGCTCCATTAAAATAAAGGCTACTTTATATTTAACTTTAACCCCGCCCCTTCATAATATCCTGTCCCCCTCAGGCTCCGCCCCCCTCTCCTGCCATCAGGATCAGCAGTCTGGGACTCATTATGTTCATTATCGATTAATCGTCTGCTCTTTAAAATGACGACGATAAAAGAAAACCTTGAAGCTAAAGCTCCGAATGTTTTGTTTTGTCAAATTAAAAGAAAAATTATTGATTTTGTGTCAAGAAAAAGAAAACAGCAAAATACAGAATTTATAATCTGACTGTTGACAAAATAAATCAGTTATAAAGAGTTACATTTTCTTTAAAATATCAGAAAACGGTGAAACATGCAAATCAAAATCTTAAAAACAAACAGATCCAGTTTCCTGAAGCTGAAATCAATTAAAACATTTGAATCGTTGTCGATTAATTTTCTGTTATAACAATGAACTTCCTCACGAACAAAGTTTGGAGGTACGAGGTTTTGTACTTAAGTTGTATTGATCGTGGGTTCTTGATCCTGATTGGAGGAGAGCGGCGGGCGGCAGCTCAGCGCGGCGATGTCACAGGAGAGAAGGCGGCAGCGATGGTTAGATTGTTGTGGTCGTGTGCGCTGATCAGCGATAAAGTGACTCCCAGAGGAGAGAAGAAGAAGCATTATCTATCATCTATCATCATCATCGTCGTCACATCTGGAAGGAAAACAGAGACTCAGAGTTATCAGACGGCGAGCTTTCAGAGCATTAAAGCTCATATTTTTGGTGTCATTGGGCAAATATTCCACAATAACCTTTCAGCATATTGTAAAACTAGACTTCTGCTCTCTCGGCTCTGTTTCAGGCTTTAGAGACTTTGGCCAATCACAGGTCATTTCAGAGAGAGAGAGCGTTTCTATTGGCTGTTCTACAAACTGTCCCTTCTGTGAAAGTTCTGCAGCGGCAGGCTCACGGCTGCAGCTAATTCAAGGCTAAACTATTACATAAGAGACTTTATTGTCATCCTTCTATATACAGAGCAGCACAGAACAAAACTGTAAGTGCAGTCAGTCAGGGAGCGGACATTTGCTGTGAAAACAGTCTGGAGAGCTGCTCTGCTGGAGTTAGTCTTTAGCCTTGCACAATTAATAATTAACCGTTAACTGACATTAAGAATTGTGGCCGATTATTACCAATTAAACAGTTAAAAACAATATTATTAGACTAAAAATTCAAAGGTAATAAAACAAAGTTTGTTGCATTTTTTAACTGATAGTTAACTTGCTGGTGCAAACTTTGCAGGGTGTGTTTTTAAAGCTTCTTTTTTCTGCTCCATGTCTCACAACCAGGGAAGATGCCGCTCGCTGCGGAGGTCTATGTGTCACATGATGCTGCTGTCTCGATGAGGACTGGCGGGTTAAATCAGCCGTCCTGTATGTTTACCAGGCAGACACACAGCTGACAACCTCGCAGCTTGATGTGGTGGACACAGGCTCGGACATTCGCTCCGCGGAGGCGCGGACAGCGGCGGGCATCTACCGGACGCACAATCGGTTTTATTCTGGGAAAGTGGCTGCATGTGTCCACACAACATGCATGCAACGTCGTGGCTGCGTGACCGGTAAAAGACCGCAGCTCTCCACGGACGCTGAACTGGAAAGTTTCCTGCTTGTCGGTTAATGAGGGTCGGCTATTTGTCAGAAAAAAACATGAAAATTAGCATCCCTGTTGCGGTGTTTACGTGTCCTTCATTAGCGTGCTACGAGGACCAGAGGCTGCAGGGCTTACTGCTGCCATCTGAACGAGGAGGCGGCGGAGGCTGTGATAGGGGAAACGTAAACGGAACATTTAGCACCGTGTTTATCAGACTGGAGCGGCTGCTGGCTGCATCACTGCGCGCTGCTCCGTGAGGCTAGTTAGCAGGCTAAGCTATTAGCAACATTTTCTCTCCATCTCTGAAAGGCTTTGCAGATATTGACCGTCTAAAAGAGAGCGACAAACGCAATAAAACACAAACTAGGGGTCGACCGATTAATCGGGCCAATTAATGACATTTTGAGGTAATTAGCATCGACTTATTATCTCAAATCACAAGGCTGATTAAACAAAAAACTGTCTGCAGACACTTAAAAAAAAAAAAAAACATAAGTAGAGTGCTGCACAATATGAGGAAAATATATAATTGCGATTATTTTTTTAGATATTGCAATTGCGAACTGATACACAATATTGGAGAGAATGATGATATTTGCATCATTATTCTCATGTTCATTGAAAAATATATTAAATTGATCATGGTGGGATTTCTTTGCGAGGATCTGTACCAAATAAAGATGTTTTCTTCAGTCTGTAGAAAATGATTTGTAGAGCAGGACATCTCTGCAGCACCACAATACTTCATTCAGAATGGTATTTTGCCTTTAACAAATATTGCGCCTCCTGCGATTTGGATTTTGCACAAGTCCATATTGCGATTTCGATAAAATTTTGATTAATTCTGCAGCCTTAGTGCAGAGTGTGCAGATCTACAAAAGCACCAAAAACAGATGCTGCTTGGTGGTCCTGTGCAGTGACAATGTTTTTTATGTATTGTGTTTTTATTTATGCAAGTTTATATATTTCAGATGCTGTTATCTGCTGAATAAGTGTTAAATAAATGTTAATTTAAGTTCAACAATTTTGTGTCACATAAACTGGCCACCGGCCGCCGTGCTCTCTAAATATCAGGACAGAGAAGGGATGGCTACAAGAAGAGGTCTCACTCTACTTCACATTATGGCAGTTTTTGCCTACTGCCTCCCCCAGCTTTAAAGGAGCATTACGCCACAGACTGACTGATTAACTCACCTGTTCAGGAGCTTTATGCAGCCATTTCTCTTTGTCTCCGCCCACTTTCATACAGGAGAACAGGTCACAGACGGAAGGCAGCGCCAGACGCTCCTACACAGGAAACACACATGAGAAACATGAAACACACATAACACACAGAGGAAACATGTCTGTGCTGGTCTCAGTGCTCCTGTTACCTGAGCCTGACTCCTCTTCCTCAGCAGCCATTTGTCCTCCTCTGCTGCCGGGTGGGGCGGACCTCCGGACCCCGGAGTCTGTCCTGGAAGCACCCAGAGCTCTGGATCCAGAGGACACTGGAACGGAGACGAGTAGGAGGAGGTAGAGGAAGACTTGAAGTGGGAGCTGTGCTCCTCCCTGCTGGCTTTCTCCTCCTCAGGAGCCACCCAGGCAGAGAGGGAGGTGAGAGCCTGCAGAGGAGTCCTGCAGGAGGAGGAGGAGGAGTTGGTGGGGTGGAGCCAGGCCTCCAGGATGGCCTGAACCTGAGGAGGCACGAGTAAGAAACTGTGATGCAATGTTTTCAATGTTTCAATGTTTTCCGTCACTTTAAAGACCAAACAACTAATCGATTAAATTGATAATGAAAATTATTTTCAAAGAAAAGGATGTTGAGAGGGCTGGTTTTATACTTGTATCTGTGGTAAGTCAGTCACATGACTGATTAGTGGACTGTAAATAAGGAAATCTCAGAACCCATAGAGACAGAACGCAACGCGTCATAGGTCTGTAAGCCACGCCCCCGGAGGGCAAAACATCCCCGCCACTGTCAGCTGAAACACTACACAACTGTCAAAGGATTATTTTAACACCATGTCTACCAGAGAGGACACGTTAGCTGTTAGCAAGCTAATGTTAGCAATCTGTTAGCAAGCTAATGTTAGCAATCTGTTAGCAAGCTTATGTTAGCAATCTGTTAGCAAGCTAATGTTTTTTTTTCTGATTCTTCCACATTTCACGATAACACAAGTTTGTTCTTCTGTCAAAATGTTTAATTTTAACTGACAGAAACAGCGTCAGCCTTCCGCTGACATTTAGATATTTGACGTAGTGACAGAAGGTTTTCTGAACGTGAGTGGAAGTTAACTCAGTGATGTCGGGACTCCAGGATGAGGTCTCATCGTGTCCACTTCTGTCTTTTTAAAAGATCAGTTTTGGGTTTATCTCACCTCACAAAAGCTTTTAGGCATTTTTCTGTTGTTTGCTGGCAGAAGGAATTGACAAAAGTCAATGGAGAGCGGTGAATGGTTTTCCCCTCCGGTGTGGGCGGGGCTTAAATCCACTCCGTCTCTGTGGGCTTTCAACGTCACACGAATTCCTCAAATTTGTGAAAACTTGCAGCTCGTGGGAACGATGTGAATTCCACGTGTGTTTCTGCGTCCGTCCGTGTCTTTGTTTGACTGCGTTTGTGCGAAACGTTTGCTTTGAACGCAGCGTGAATTCTGAGGAGAGACGACGCAGCAGCAGATGGCTGATGACCGGAGATGTAGATGTCGTCGGTCCCGGTGCTTTACGTGTCAACAAACAGCATTTCATTCTCATCGCACTGCTGAGATGAGAACCTTTTTATTTATTGCCGCTGCGGCATCACCGCGTTTCTCCTCATGCTGCATTTTAACCTGCTGGAGGTTTACAATGATGTTGTGCACTTAACGTGTGTGTTACAGGCGTGATCGGTCCGTCCGTGACGCTGAAATCAAACATGAAAAAGCATTTGTGTTTCCTGACCGGAGACAGTGTGAAAATCTCCCGTTAATGCCTTGTCTGTGCGGCCGCGGCCCGCAGACCTCCCGCCTCCTCGTCCGTCAACGACCGAACTGTAAGTAATAGATTACAAGTGAAGCCCCGACAGGAAGCGCATGGAAGTATTTCTCAAGTTTTCCTCTGATCACAAATGATTGAGAGAAAATACGCACTTACATTAAATGTCTTTTTGTTTGTTTTTTTCATATCTGGCTGCACGTGAAGGTTACGTGTGCAAACTCATTTAAAGATCAGAAGCAAAGTGCTCTGATCCGTCGTGTCAGTGGAAACTCAAACCAAACCGTGCTGACCGCGGCTCCGGCAGAAAGTCGTTTCCGTACAGGACTCCACTTTCTGTTAAAGCCGCGTCATGTTTTCTGTCGTGGCATCAAAACACGCTGAGACTCCGACGCCTGGTTTCCACAGAGCTCTGTGTCCGGACCTCCGTCATCTCCCACACGTTTCCAAAAAACCCTCAAAATATTTTACTTTTACTGCGGCAGATTTCAGACAGACCGTGTGAATTAACTCACGGACGTTTAATTCTGTTCAGCTGTTTGACTGCAGACATTTCACGTCACGATTATCCCGATATTATCCCGATAATCAACTAAATATGTTTAAAACTCTGAAAACAGCACTAAAACACTGCTTTTTTTCACTCAAAACATTACGACTTTTTTCTCTAAACATTACGACTTTTTTCTCAAAACATTACGACTTTTTTCTCAAAACATT
>JAOVVB010197398.1:0-10944 GCA_028570985.1 Heterobranchus longifilis
GAACTGCTGGATCCAGCATGGCTGTGATGCGTCGTAAGTTTGAGTTTGCAAGAGCGTTTCTTTATTTAACCAATTATTTTGCTTTGTAACCAGAGGTGGGTAGAGTAGCCAAAAAATTTACTCAAGTAAGAGTAGCTGTACTTTAAAATAATATTACTCAAGTAGAAGTAAAAAAGTATTCCGTGAAAAGACTACTGAGACTATACCATGAAAAGTACTGAGTAACTGTTGCAACCGCAATGTCTGATAATTTTTTTATTAGAAATTATAATAATTATATATATATATATATATATATAACAAAAAAACAATATTGATTCACTAAAAACAAAAGTGGAAGGGTTCGGGGTGCACAGTGCTGCGCCCCATAGATGATTTGAAAAAATCCAATTAGAGCTCAGCCTCAAATCACATGCATTTCAAAAATGTATGTGCCTACAGTACATAGACACTTGTTTGTCCGGTGCCCCGCGTACACAAACACAAATGAACGTAATACAGTTTAGAGTTTTTTTTTTATTGTGAATAAATTATATTAAGAAAGACAGCGGAATATTGTGACTAAATGACTTTAGTTCATTATTAAAATAAATAATTATTATGTTAAATAATTGCATGTTAAAGTAGCATTCTTCTCTGCCTCACTTTAAGGGGGCGGCGCCCCTGCGCCCCTTATTGACCGGCCGCCACTGAACACATGTGTTGGCGATTAATTCTGTACTGAAATATACTTATATATTCATAGACTGTTAAAGTAACATTATATGTACTATTAAAGTTAACATATAATCACACAAACATGGAAAAAGCAGTCTATACTCACCGCAAGATTGTACACCAACAGCAAGATTCCACTAGTAGCAGCATGGATTTACGAAATTAGAGAAAGATGCTTTTGTTTGCGCACGTGCAGTGAGCGTATGTAGGACAGATTTACAGGTAGGATGAATTTATAGATTTTTTTCCCCACTATGCCGACCAATCGGCCACAATTACATGTGGTTATTGTTCTTGCGGCTGATTGGTCAAACGGAGTCATGTGATTGTTGTTGCTGCGTCTGATTGGTGAAACAGTCATGCGGTAGATCCACTGGCTGCATGTG
Source organism: Heterobranchus longifilis (assembly GCA_028570985.1). Taxonomy (NCBI): domain Eukaryota; kingdom Metazoa; phylum Chordata; class Actinopteri; order Siluriformes; family Clariidae; genus Heterobranchus; species Heterobranchus longifilis. The sequence continues at coordinate 1,104 of JAOVVB010197398.1, forward strand.
TAGAATAAATGGTTAGAATCTACTCAAGTAAAAGTATGGTGCAGTAAAACTACTCATAGAAGTTGCTCAAGTAAATGTAAATGTAACTCGTTACTACCCACCTCTAATTGTCAGTACAGTGTAAGTAATCGGGTTAAATTGCACCACCCTCGATTAGTCCCGAAATGCATTCCAAAGATCAATGGTGTGTTTAGTACACTACTATACACCACAGCTTTAAAAGATGCTAGCTCACTTTAGCTCAGTGTGACTGCTGAATACAAGTCTCACCTGAACCTTGGAATGCATTTATGCATGGAATGAGGGGTTGAGGGATTTGATCTCGATTGCTTACATTGTACAAACATTAGGTAGGTAGGTCATTTTAATTTAAGGCAGGCTTTAAAAAAACCCAGAACATTACTATCAACATACTTTACTGGTGAAAGAGACTTTGGTGCCTCTAGCACATGAATAAATATGGTTAGTAACCAACACCATGCATTCACCATGTCACAGCTGGGTAAAATAACTCATGACACAGCACACACTATACAACATTTCAGAATGACAGAATTTCCCTCAGTGGGTGATACCCTAAATACACCCCATTTAAGTACTCACAGTTTTCTATAAGACATGTGTTAGATTTGACACTAAGCCATGTACTGAAGTAAATTTAAACTCACACTAAAGCTAACAGACATGATGCACATAACATCTCCTTTGCTCTCTCTTCTAGATAAATTATAGGAGACACCTGCTGTCTTCCTGACATTGTGACCATGATCCCTTCCTGTTTCACTCTGTTCGCTTTCATCCTCTTCAGCAGGTAAGCTGTGCTGATGATTAACATTCAACCATTTTACACTGTTTACAAATATGCACTGACCCCAAATGCTTTTAATTTACACTGAGCTACAAGATAATGAGTCACTATCTCTGACTATGCCTATATAGTCAAATCTTACTAGTTTATTATTGCATAGAATATAGTGTATGAAATCAGTTAGAGATGCACTGAGTGATGTTTCCAGCATAACCGCATGAAATGATACATACTGTTGGTTTATTTTAGCAGAAATATATTATTTCATTTTAGATTTTTTAGTACTGTTAAAAATGTTAATCTAGTTAATCACAGTCATAGTCTTTAATTAATCATAATTTTAAAGTACTCAGATTTATTTGCATTATAAACATGCCATTTCGAAATAACGAAATGTATAACAAACTGGTTTGAGGAAAAAGATCATGCAGTTTTATAATCTTAAACATTAACATTTAACAAATGTGAAATAAAAATCTCTTAAATGGGATCAGCACTGCATGCAGTTAGTAGGTTAGTATGGGGAGCAGGGTTCGAACCGAAAATGAACAACCTTAGCCGCCAGAGCCACCACTCCCACATTATACATTTAATGCATTTTTGTAAAGGTACCATTATCAAAACGTGCCATTATCACACAATGCTGGGTAACCGCGCTGCGATTATGGAAAGCCATTAGGGTCAAACCCTGATTGGTCATATGATTAATACAGTATGTGTAAACAATTTTATTGCAATAAAACCTGTAATCTGTACAACTCAATTAAAAAAGACAAAAAAAAAAAAAAAAAACAGGGACGTCCCTGCAAAATTGAAAAGTCAAAAAGAAAAATGTCAGGGAGGCTGCCAAGAAGCCTAAAGCAACATTAAAGGAGCTGCAGGAAGTACTGGCTGTGTAGTAGACATGACAACAATCTTCCGTGTTCTTCATATGTCTGGGCTGTGGGGTAGGGTGAAGAAAAACATTCAAGCTCGGCTAAATTTTGCAAAAGTACATTTGAAGTCTCCCAAAAGCATGTGGGAGAATTATGTTATGGGCCATAATTTCAAAAGGTATGTTTGACGCAAAAACAGCATGCAAATCGCCAAACGGACAGCATACCCACAGTGAAGCATGGTGGTGGCAGCATCATGCTATGGGGCTGTTTTTTTCAGCTGGAACTTGGGCCTTAGTCAAGGTGGAGGAAATTATGAACATTTCCAAATACCAGTCAATGTTGGCACAAAACATTCAGGCTTCTGCTAGAAAGCTGAATATAAAGAGAAACTTTATCTTTCAGCATGACAATGACTCAAAGCATACATCCAAATCAACAACAGAATGGCTTCACCAGAAGAAGATTAAAGTTTTGGAATGGCCCAGCCAGAGCCCAGACCTAAATCTGATTGAAAATCTGTGGGGTGATCTGAAGAAGGCTGTGCACAGGAGATGTCCTTACAATCTGACAGATTTGGAGCGTTTTTGCATAGATGAGTGGGCAAATATTGCCAAGCCAATATGTGCCATGCTGATAAACTCCTACCTAAAAAGACTGAGTGCTGTAATAAAATCAAAAGATGCTTCAAAATGTATTAGTATAAAGGCGTGCATATTTTTGCAATTACATTGTTTAATTTTTTAATTTTTAATTTTACTTCCCCCTAAAATTTTCAATTGAGTGCACAGGTTACAGGTCACATTAAAGGTGGAAAAAAAGTCCTGAAGTTATATATCTTGATTACATTTTTTTATATCACAAAGCCTGGCATTTTATCAACTGTATTTTGGACCAGTTTATTTCACATAATCTGCCATTTTTTTATGTGCATGCTTTTGAGATAGCAAAACAGAGGCAGTGGAAAAGATACCAGCACAGACAGAAGGATGATACTGGATCATTCTCTGTGTTACAAACCATGGCTCAGTTCAGAGACTTGTGTGCTGTATAACCCACCTTATATGAGCTGCTCAAAGAGTGTGAAATTTGTTATTGACTATGCCAGGGTGAGTTTGTGGGAAAATTCACATCACCATGTGCCTCTCTTCAGCCAGCCAATTACAGACAAGTACACGCAGGAGGATGATTTTCTCATTTAAAGCAGGTTCAGTTGGTATCAAACCCCTTCTATGCTCTGTTAATGGCACACACACTTTGTAGATTAATTTAGACGACTTTTTTTAGAAACACAAATAAGTACACATCCATATACTATAACACACACAATTATGAGACGTATACAGTAAAAACACCATAAAAGCAACACACCCACATACATACAAAACACAGGGCAGGTGAATCATACACTGATTGATTAAGTGTCAATTACAAATATTATTTTTTTCTGTTGCTGAAAGGCTGGCCATAGAAAGTTGAATTCTGACAGAACATCTGCAGTGACACACTAACAACTATAACTGTTCGTGTAGTTCACACATGTCTATAAATTGCCATTGCTAGAAAGACTAATGAAAAGCCATTTTGCACTTACACTGTGTAGTTATGGTTATTATGAAAAGAACTTTGTCAAACCATGATGAGATCATTTTGATAAAAATCACATCACTCCTGGTGTGAATGAATGTGACTGAATTTGAAATTGGCAGTTGAAAACTCATTAGCAGTTAAAAAGAACAAAAGACTTCATTTTAATGGAGTTTTTCTCCAATCAAAGTGCCAACCAAATCATCTTTTTGGTATTATATTTCATTATTATTATTATTGCTGTTGAGTTCGTTATTATCTTTGTTTGAAGGTAAATCATCCATGCTATGTTAATAGTATTTTCTTCTTATATAGATCCCTTACAAAATGTTGTACCTGTTTTTTGGTAGCTAGTTAAAGGATTGACAACTGGTTAAATATCACCCTGTACATATAATATTATGGCAATCAATAATATTAATAATAATAATAATAATAATAATAATAATAATAATACTGTAAAGATGCACTTCACTAGACCTTTAAAGTTATGCCGTGGTATCTGGCACAACCGTGCAATGGTAAATCCTTTAAGTCCTGTACAATGTAAGGAGGGGTCTCAATGGCTCATACTTGTTTTCTCACAAATGCCAGATTGGATTGAAATCTGAAGAATTGGGATATGAAGGTCAAGTCAATATCCCAGACTTTTTGTTGTGCTTCTGAAACCATTCTTGAGCCGTTTTCGCCACGTGGCAGGCATATTATCCTGCTGAAAGGTCATTCCATGAAGGGTTGTACTTGGTCTGCAGCAATGTTTAGGTACAGTAGGTGGTATGTGTCAAAATAACGGGTCAAATCTACAGTACGTGAATGGCAGGACCCAAACATTACCCTAATCCTCAAACTGCCTCTGCTGGCTTGCTTTCTTCCCATGGTACATCTAGGTGGCATCTCTCCGCAGGTAAGCTATACCCATGCAACCTGCAGTTCTCATGATTTAAAAGAATACATAAAACTAGGACTCTTTCTTTTATTGTAGGTGCTTTTGTCTGTGGATAGGGGTCAGCATGAGCACTTTGATCGGTCTGTGGTGCACTGTGTGTTCTGACACTTTTCTGTCATAGCAAGCAATAATTTGTTCAGCATTGTGTGTTACAGCAGCTCATTGGTGGTATCAAACCAGACAGGCAAGCATTCACTTTTAATGTACTATTTATCAGTAAATATTTGGTGTACATGACATGCTAGTTCACCACTTGTCCTTCCTTGGACCACTTTTACCTCTTGGGTTGGTACAGTACTAACCACTGCAAGTAGGGAACACCCCACAAGATTGTTCACACTTTGCGTGTTGTCAGATCTTCATACCCATTTTTTCTGATTTCACCACACCAAGTTAGAGAGAGAAAGAGAGGGATAGAAATAGATATATACCACGTTTTGCATTGCAATAACATTATAATGCAAAATATTAAGCTCAATGTTTTGTAGGTTCCTTTTGTGCAACCTGACTCCACAAGATCATTGGGAGTGTGCTGTGGTGTCTGGCATCAGGATGTAGGCAGAGAATCCTTTGGGTGCAGTGGGTTGAGAGGTGGGGCCTTGTTTGCCCAGCACATCCCTTGGGTGCTCGATGGGACTGGGATCTGGGGAACTTGGAGGTTGGTTCGGCAGCCTTGGGCTCTTTGTATGCTGAGTCCCAGGTGTGGGGGCTGTTTGGTGTAAATGGATGGATGGATGGATGGATGGATAGATGGATAGATTATAATCTAAAGACTGTAAGAGATTGCACTATTTGAATCATTGTTCAAACTACCCTAGCATACCTCACAAAATACTAAGTATGATTGGCTAACATTATGTCACATAGTGTATGGACAGCTTGATAAGCAAAGGTGATTTCATTAGATTTACCATGCATACAAGAGAGTTTCTACCTGTTCTACATATTTGCAGTTGTAAAACAATACCTGCTGGTAGTAGCTGCTTACAAATATTTACGAGAAGGATTTTTTCTAAAATAAAATTAGTCTGTGTGTGTTTTAGGTCTGATCGTCAGATATATGTAAAACCACTGATGGTTTCAAATGTTGTTTCCTCCTGCCTGGTGTGAACCGACCAGCCTAAACATACATGTTCCACCTCTCATCTGCTTACTTCACTGGATGATCGCATTACGTTTAAAGCTTTAATCCTCACTGGAAGAGCATGACATGAATTCAACCCAAACTTAATTTCATCCACTATGGTTGGTTACTCGGTCCTCTGGAGATTCTTCTTACTGTATGTTGGCTTGACGTTTCACTCCAAAAGCTTCTCATATGTGGTTCTGTGATGGTAGAATGAGCTACTAACCTTTATTCAATTAGCAAAAATCCCATTTTCAGTGTGAACAAATTCAAACAGTACTAATTACTACAAATAAGAAGACAGAATAATAATAATAATAATAATAATAATAATAGATTATGTCATTATTTTAACATAAAAAACAGTAATAATATGTGGTGAATTTGTTGATTTTGATCGAATTTCTCTTGCAATACTTAAAAATTCCCCTCTCTTAAAACATGTACTTTTAATGTTTTTCTCTTGCCTTAGGCATCCCTGCATGACAGTATTACATCCATCCTGCACTGCTGGTGACATTGCAGTTGGTTCATGTCAGAGCAGTATGCAGAGCATGCACTTGCCTAGAAATGTCTGCCACACTAATAATATTTCTTTTTTTTCCAGCTAAGTTTAAATCATCCATGTTTCAGACACCCAATGAGCAGAAATTTAAGTATAATTAATGTTGGAAATTGCTGATTTATTTTTTTAATCACTGACTACAAAAATGTTGGCTGTACTTAAAATATGCTTTTGCATGCTTAGAAACAATTACAGAGATGTACGTATGTGGGTTACAGGCCTATGTACACTCTATACGTGTAATTCATCACTCCTCATCCGGAACCATAGAAACGGTAGTTTAGAGCTCTCAACTACAGAAGAGGCATGTGTCTTCCACTACCAAGCGTATATAGAGACAAACCAGCATGAACCATAAAGTGTGACAACTTGTCTCTGGCCTTCTGCTCAGAAACAATAATGAACTTCTGAATCATTATGTCTAATTTCTGAAAACATCTTATGAAGCTATATTCACTGGTGTCGGGTAACAGAAGGAAACTTTGATGTGTGTGGTAAGGCAATATTCGTGTCCCTTAAACTTTCACAGTCTCTGCAAGTGCAGTGCTTTATTCTGTGTTCCTGTCATCTGCTAAAAAAGAACAAAGTGTGAAATAAATTGAGAATGAAAGAAGGAACAGATATCTATACTTACTGATAGATCATTTTCACACGTGGATAAAAAAAAGTTTAAAAAGTTTTCACAGTGGCGTAGTGGACGCCTGTCTGATCAAAATGTTCTAAGACTTCTATTATACAGTAGTTTGAGTGAGCTACAAAGTGGAACTATTATTCAATCTAACAGACAAGCTGTTTTTGCCATACGATTTACCAGCGCTGAGAAAAGACAAATATACCCACTGTTCATGTAGCAATACAAATGAAAAGAAAAGACGAGCAACGTGTGTCAATTAAGTTTCTATATGGAAACAGGTGAAATAAATAAAAAAAACATAAGGAGAAATTACTCCCAGCATTCACTGTTGTGCATTCACTTTCTATCAGTTTCAATACAGCTAACTGACTGACCAGTTACTGTTACCCCACTTAAGTGTCCAACCATTCCAACCAGTGGCCAATAAGGGGGGGGGGCACGTCTTCATTTCAATTATGATGTAATTAATTTAATGTAGGTGTAAATGCAAATGTACATGCAAATAATAATAATAATAATAATAATAATAATAATGTTTCATTTATGAGGGGTGTGACTTTTGATCTTGTTATTGTTCAGAATAACAGAACACACTTACAGTATGCTAGTAAAAACAACCTTTATTTCCCCAGCTACATTAATCTCCTTATCCCAGTATTTCACTAGTGCTTAAATAACATCAAGGTAAAAAGGTTTCTCAGTACACCAGAGCCATGATTTGCCTGCGCACTTGATGACTGAAACACTTGCCTCACACTTTTAATGGTCCAAACATGTGGAAATCACTTGAAGCAAGGGAATGTGGCAATAACTCCCAGTCGAGTTCCCGTAATGTGCAAGTTGTGTTTGTGAATGATTGTGTGTAGAGTTCCGACAGACCGATGTATCTCTTCCGCAAGTTAAGAACAAGTTATTCATCAATTTCCAAGAATCAGGTGTTCTACTTGCTGAATGTTGAAGGAATGACTGCAGGAAAGACTGGGCCGGCACATTTATTTACTCCTTTAACAAATTTGCACAATTCAAATGTCTTGAGTCTTATCACTGTTCCGTGCTTAAAATATTCTATAAATGAAATCGCTTTTATGATTCCATTAGAAAGTTCATTACAAGTCCCTGTTTGACTTGAACACCCCTCGAATATAGCACCCTTTTCATACCCAGTTTCCCTGTACAGGAGGATGGAAAACACAATCATCAACTGGAGAGAGATGGAGACCGAATATGTTGAGGAAAGAAATAGGTTTCGAGCTGGGACTTCAAAGTAGAAAATGAAAAAAAAAAAGTCTACAGGATTGAGGTTGAGATCCTATGTTTGAAGGCCATGACACTAAAACGTCTACCCCAACAGTACCTTGTCAAGGTCTCAGTGGACTTGAAGTCTATCCTGGGAACACTAGACACAAGAGAATACACCTTGCATATGATCACATGCACATGATCTTTTACAACTAGGGACAGATTAGCATATTTCAATGCCGAGTTCATTTTAGTTTTTGGCATTGATATCATCCAATCGTGCATCTGTTATAACTTGGTTACTTATAAAGTTACTCTTCATCCATAATCTACCAAATGTTTCAAATGTTTAATTTAATTCCCTAAGTAATCCATCCATAATTTTCCATCCAAGAAATGGACAAAAATGGATTAACAAAATCAGACAATATAAACTGTTCAAAGATGGCTGTATTAATTATTTAGTTGTTTAATTCATTCTTTAATTATTTAGTTGGTTTGGTCGAGAATTGACACATTATAAAGGAAATATCTTTTGGCTTGCAAGCCAGCTGGCAAACTCCCTTTCTTCTCAACGCAACATGACTAACCCAAATGTCAAAAATCTACTTTCTAATTTGTATTTTTCCCCCCTAAAATCTCTCATGTTAGTTGGTTTTATTTTAAATGGTAATTTTTTTTTTCATATTCTGAAACTGCTGACTTCTCACATGTTGATGTTTCATGCATTCTATATTAATGAGGCATACTGATGTACTGTATGGTATACAAACATTTATCAAACATGTTGCATATATTATATAAATATAGAATACCAAATAAAACATAGATATTTTCTCATGCTGTTATTATTGACCTTTTAGACGGGAGATACGTTTTAATATCCCTTAGAATGAATAACTGAATGCTAAGCCGAAACTTTATTAGGTTAAACAGTGCTTTCATTTATTATGGTCTAATACTGTGGCGTCGCAATCATTTATAATCGTGTAAAGAGAGAATATGGTTGAAAGTATTGGAATGCAAACCAGCTGGGAAGGTAGTGGAGGGACTTTGAAGGAGACATCTCGTAATAATGATGTATGTGCGTTATTACTCTGAATAATACTCAGACTAGAACATTAAATGTTTTTTTTTAAGGTTTAAGGTGACTTTCACATATAGAGTTCCAGTCTGCTTCCTTGACCAAAACTCAGTCATACGTAAAGTATCATTGTGTCATTTCAAACAGTACAAACCTGCACCATTATACTAGAGTTAAATCAAATATAAATACTGTGCGTTGGAAAGCCTCAGGAGACGTCAGGAAGAAAATCACAGTGTGTCTCCTATAGACTAGAAATAGACTAACAATAAAGAGGAGGAAAAGCTTCTCACTGTCATGTATGGTATATTACACACGTACTGTATACATACACACACACACACACACTATTTGTTTAGCTGGCACAGTGGGAATCTTTATTTAGCTACTTATTTCGATAGTAATGATATCAGATGTCCTGTTTGTGGGATTTTGCTAGAAGGAATTCTCAGCCTTCATGACTTCTGCATGGCTGAAGAATACCTGGAATTAGTTAAACGATTTTACCAGACCACTCTATGGGGTTGTTATGGGCAGGTGTAGTTTATTCGACTACTGATCGGAAGGGTCCGGCCAGGGTCATACCCCAGTACCACCAATTTGACACTGTTGGGCCATTAATAAAAGGCCCTCAATTACTCATGTGTATAAAAGTTATATAAGGGTGGCTGCAAACCATGAAATAAAATATATGTTATTGTGTATTGGAGTATGGTGAGGAAGAAGCTTAACTAGGAGACATTGTAAAAAAAAAAAAAATCGCTTGCTCTTTTATACTCTTTTATACATACTGTAGGCTTCGGGCTCGGTGATAAATTACAGAACTAGCTCGAAGTGAGAAAGACCAGCAGGGGTGATATCAGAGTTTTAAGCACAAACAAAAAGAAACTGACATACTGGTATAACACCTCCTGGCAAGGACGAAACATAAAAACTTGAACATCTCCCATACAATAAAACAATAAAAGACTTATTCT